>JAJSOF020000039.1:20241335-20268473 GCA_025594305.2 Periplaneta americana | reverse complement strand
CAAAAAGGGCGCTTTTTTCTGAATTAGTCGCTAGGGCTTAAGCCTAGGATGGAAGGAGCAAGGATTATGTATATGAATAAGAAGCCTGTTGATTAAGAAACCAGTGGTGTACAAACTTCAAACAGAACGTGAAATTTTATGTCATTTTATATGGCTATATGCCGTTTGATATTATATATATATATATATATTGTCTGTAAACAATAGTAATATGCGTTACAAGAGCGGTATGTTAAAGTTTTTTTCATGTTCGAGGAAAGTTTGAAAAAGCGAAACGTAGTTGAGCTTTTTTAATTTCAGAATTAAAAGAAAACATACCGCTCGTGTATCGTACATTATTTTGTGCGAAGATCGTTTAGTACATAACTGAAAGAGGAATTTCTAATTAGTTGCAATGAAATCTCCATCTTGGTTTCTGTTCAATGCCGGCAAATTTGCAAAACAAAAATTTCTATCTTCAACATTGTTGCTTTAAAATGTTTTCTGTGTTTACTATACTCCAGCAGGCCGTGATATACGTCTGTCTTTTTTTCCCCCAGTCTATTATTTTAGCAGGTTATTTTACGACGCTTTATCAACAGCTTAGGTTATTTGAGCGTCTGAATGAGATGAAGGTGATAGTGCCGGTGAAATGAGTCCGGGGTCCAGTACCGAAAGTTACCCAGCATTTGCTCATATTGGGTTGAGGAAAACCCCGGAAAAAACCTCAACCAGGTAACTTGCCCCGACCGGGAATCGAACCCGGGCCACCTGGTTTCGCGGCCAGACGCGCTGACCGTTACTCCACAGGTGTGGACCCCCCAGTCTATGATGAGTCTGGAATCTTGTTGATTTTTTCACGGCTTCCTTCATGTTACTTGCATCACGAATGCAGTAACATTAGTGGAGTTGTAGAGTTTACTTAATTTTTGCAAATATTTAAAAACAATAATTAACAGTGCAATTTAGGTGAAATTGCAGTGGTAAGTTTCCAATTTATAATTATTAATATATTAAACGTCTCTAAAATTAATATGTTAAGAGCCTAAAGCAGTAAAATCAATATGTCACTTAAGCGGTAAGAAGAGGGAAACTTATGTGTGTTAGGTTGGGAATACTGAGTGTGGAATTTTAGACTTTCCGCGGATTGGTTTTGTGCGGAAACCAAGCAAATACGCACGATCTCGCACAAACGTTCTAATACTAGTTTCTTAATATTGCAGTTAATAACATAATAAAGACTTAAGAAATAATATTCACATAAATTTCAAATTTCGTAATAGTAAAACTATACTATATTAAGTAAATGAAACATAATTCATACAGAAAGTGATGTCGCAAAGAAAGAGATTAAGTAATCAATAAACTAATCAAAACAATATTACAGTACAAAGCAAAGTTACCTAGGTAGGCCTATATGTTTCAACTGTAACTAATATTACATAGCAAAACCCTTATCGCATTATGCTTTTAAGTTGATATTGATGCGCAACTTCCTATCATCAGAATATTAAATTATTTTCTCGAAATCTACTCAAGCTATAGAGGTGACGTTTTTACAATGCATGGGTACGTATCTCTGTAGTTCCTTTGTTAATTCATTTTCTTACAAACATTTTTCATGCGAATATTTTCAAAATTTTCAGTATGTATCTTCAGTAATACTTATTTAGGATATATTAGATTTACGAAAACATTTTTTCAGTACCTGTAAAACTACTAAATAAACATATCTGAAAATGTTACCTTTCTGTAAAAGTTGAGAAAATACTGCTTTTGAATAAAAAGGAAACTCGTGAAAAATGAGCATTAAAATTGAAACTTAAATACTTATAATGCACTTATACTTCTCAGACAAATATAAAAATTAACATGGATACAGTTTTAATAAGTTGTGTTTCCTTTATCTATTCAATCAGTGCTGGCCATCCCTGTATATAGCTCGACCAAGCGACATATACTACCTCTCTTGTCTGTCTCTTTCCTTTCCCCTGTAAAGCGCTCAGGCTCTCCTGAGATCTAAAGCGCGCGCTTGCCCATATGGACATCAGTTGACATGACTGGTCTACGGAAAACCCACAACAAAAACAACAACAATACACATATATAACATATCCAACCACCCGACACAACACAAACAAGCTGCATTCCGAACAATGGTACATGGGCTACACAACATACCAATGAACCAACATGATTACAAAGAGGAGCTAAACACATTCAAATACATAGCACAAGAAAACGGATACAACCCTGACATAATAGAGAACATAATACGAAAGACAAAACATATTCACAAAACATATACAAATACAACACAAGAACACAAAAAATACATCACACTAACATACGAAAACAAGAACACACACAAGATCGCAACCTTATTCAAGATATGAAATTATATATATGCATTGAGTTCAACAGGACCTTATCTGAGACTGATGTAAATTTCGTAGACTTGTTTTCAAACATGAAATAAATGAATGTATGATTTGAGGCTTTCCCGGCGTTTGATATAGAATAACTCTTCTCGGGTTCTCAGCCAGGCGAATTGGAGATTAGCTTCCAAGCTTTCGACGGCTAGCTCTGCCATCTTCTTCAGGGACGAAGTGATGTGGGACGGCGAATCGAAAAAATCGAAAAATCGAAGGAGAATTGGGAGGAAGATTTAAAAGGTACGCAAAACGCGTCCTTGCAAGGGGTTGGGGGCTGTACAAAACTAAATATGTGAGCTCCAAGCCTGTTGGCCATTAGTCTCACTCCGGGTTACGCTGCTCCCCTGAAGGAGCTCTAGAAAATTTTGAAGGGGAAGCCGAAATTGGACGTAACCTCTTAGGTACCACATACGCGAGGAAAACCACGGAATACCTTAGGCAGGGTGAGTTGTCTCATATAAGAGACTAGCCAATTTGGCTATTATGTAGGAGGTCATGAGCCTTGTTGATTTGTCTCAATTTGAGACCAGCCATTTGGCTATATGATGGCTCAATTGCGAAGAGGGGGAGAGATGTAATTGTTAATTAGGGAGATTCATGGGGATATGAGTGCAGGTCCGTGGCCCATTTCTTTTAGGGCTCATCCCGACATTTGTCTTAGCGCTTTAGGAAAACCACGGAAAAACCTTAGGCAGGATGAGTTGTCTCAATATCAGAGACTAGCCAGTTGGCTCTTAGGCTGAATGACTCCATGAATCGATGGATATAAACTAGCCAATTGGCTCTATTAGATTTCCATCGATCAACAAAAGTAGATAAGGTTAGGGAGGGATTTTGTTTAGCCCAGTTAAGACAAGGTCATTTTACAGCGGTTGCACTATCCAAGGAGTCTCATGGAGTTGAGTCGTGGCTACCAAACCTGGGAGTACGCCAGCCTCCCTGTCCCTCCTGTCTCAATAGTACAGCTAATGGACCTGTCTGGTGTCTACGCTGTAACCTGGATCATACTGGCCGAGGCCAGATGAGCGGGGTTGGGGTTAGCACGAGCTTCCGCATACAGGTTCCTAGCCAGTCGAGCAATGAACTCGTCTATGGTTGGCAACTCTAGTTCATCATGGAACTTTCTTCTGGAGGCGACTCGGGGGAGATGGGTAATGAGTCGAATCACCTGGTTTTGGACAACTTGGAGCTTACGGAGGACACTGCCGCAAACCCCCATGCGGGTGCGGCATAGGTAATGACAGAGCGAATGAGGGCCTTATACATGGTAAGTCCTACCCTCAGGTTGTCAGGAGTTAAGGCCGCCAGAATGGGATAGTGTCTAACTATCACCCCGTTGGCCTTACGAAGAAGGGATTGGATGTGATCTCGGAAGTTGAGATGAGAGTCCCATAATGATCCCTAAATATTTAATTTGGTTCATCCACGGCATTTCTCGTCCGAAAAGTGTGGGTGGTGTTGGTATGTCTTCGAGCCTCGCTCTTAGTGAAAAGAGTATGGCCTGACATTTCTCTACATTGACCTTGATTCTCCAGTCGTGGAAACCACGGCTGGAGGTGATCTAAGATCGACTGCAATCTACGGGACGCTAATCTATAGGTTTTGCCCATCGCCAAGAGGGCAGTGTCGTCTGCATAGATATACAGATGACTACTTCTGCCGTGGATATAGCGAAGGAGGTCATTAATGAATATATTGAAAAGTATGGGCCCGATAATGGAACCCTGTGGGACTCCTGCGTGAATTTCACGGGGGTGGAGAAACTAGTGCCTACACGGGTTTTGAATGTACGGCCTCGGAGGTAGTTAGAAATGAGGCGTATCATTCCATCTGGGACTCCCATGCCCAGTAACTTAACGAGAGTCCCTCATGCCAAACCTTGTCGAATGCTCGCTCGATGTCCAGGTAAGCTGCAGCTACTACACGCTTCGTGCTCATAGCCCAGGTAATGTCCTCCGTCATGCGGAGTGCCTGGAGTGTAGTGGAACGACCAGGGTGAAAACCGATTTGCTCGTTCCTGATTTGGGGCAATACTACTTCAGTGAGGCGTCTATGTATGACCCGCTCCGCCAGTTTGCTGAGACAACTGAGGAGACTAATAGGCCTATAGTTGCTTGGATTCGTCTTATCCTTTCCGGGCTTTGGAAAGAGAACTACGTGAGCTTCTTTCCAGGGAATGGGATAGTGACCGGAAGCCAAGATGTTATTAATTATCTCTGCTACGCGCTTCATAGCTGACCTTGGGAGATGCTGCAATATAATTCCTTGGATACCGTCGGCTCCTGCGGCCTTATGAGGGCCGAGGCGACGAATGAAATGGGCGACCTCGTGGGTGTTCGTAGGTCGTATCCCATTTTCCAGCTCCCTGCTAAGGAGGTCTCGAACCGATTCCTCAACAGCTCTGATATGGGGCAAGTTTAAATTTTGTTCCACGGGTTGAAAAGTGGTCTCTAGAACGTATGCCAGTGCGGTAGCCTTCTCCTCAGGAGTAAAGGCCGTGACATCTGGACCGACTACTAATGGGTGAATGTGGGACCATGTCTAGCCGGTATATATGCAAAAGCAGGGCTTCCCGCTGCGGGCCAATCAGGAGCTAGTTCCTAGTCCCGACCGCCAGGCGCATTCTGGTTGGTTGACGCGGCATCCAATCAGACGGCAAACAGTCCGGACCAGCTAGTAGCTCCTGATTGGCTGCCGCGTCCAGCTAATCTCCAACTCACCTGGCTGAGAACCCGAGAAGAGTTATTCTATGAGAAATAAATGAAGTTCAGAAATGACAAAGAAATCTGTTGGATTTTCGTGACAAAAATATTCAAGTCTACCATTTAAAAAAAAAATATGGACGAAAGAGAACGGTAACTACATAAAAATTTACTAATTTCCTAAGTGATCATGTAAAATAACAGTTTGAAATTAAAGCACATCCAACTTTTGTGCAAGTTTTTTTTTTTTTATCTCCTGTGAAATTTTCTGTTCTGGACTTGACCGGTTTTTGCATCGAGGACTTCAACTGAGGCCGGAACAAGCCGAATGGTCTAATCCGTTAAAGGTAGAAGTAGGAGAAGGAGAAGAAGAAAAATTCCATAGTTAGACATGTCTTGACTCTGCAAAAATATTGCCTAATATAATTTAAGTATCTTTGGGGAGGCCAAGATGTAGATGGGAAGTTAATATTAAGAGGACTGGGTAGTGATTAGGAGGTACAAATCTGATTTTTATTTTGTGTTTCTAACAAGAGCAATAAATTTGCTTTTTAAAGAAATATAGTGAGAATATCTTTGCAGATAAGCCCTTCAAATCACGTCTTTAAATTTGACGGCGCATGTAATTCATAGGCTGTATTTTTAATGCAGTTTTTCGTAAGCTGATACTTTTCAAACCTACGAGTAAGTGCATTTTTCGCTGAAAATAATGAATCTATTTACATGAAATTTTTTCACTGTTTTCTATAGTCTATGTTGCAGAAAGTAGACCTACGGCTTTATAAATACTATACACTTAACATCAGGAAAAAAAATATATATTCACTAAAAAAACGGCAAAAATTGTTAATCAAAGTTTAACATTTTTTCTGTTTCACTAAGGATGAAATATTTAAATAAATTTTGCTTTAGAATTTATCATACACATTTCTTGATAACTTAAAAAAATATAAGGTATATGAGTGAAGATTGTAGCAAGTAACTTGCACCTGAAGGATGAGGCACTTTTATCAAAGTGAGAGAACAGGTTATCAGTTAGGGCCTTTCTTTTGCACTTGGATAAGAAACTAATTAGCTGTCTTTTATACCACAGAATTCACAATGATTCATTGTATAACCATGGGAATTTGTATTCCATTCTGAACACTAAAAGGCTAGAAATATTGAACTAAATGTTGAACTAAAATTCTTTAATCGCACAGGCATCTCTACCCACTCCCCTTAAAATGGATTTGAGGGAGGTGAGATATTATGATAGAGACTAGATTAAATTTTCTCAGAATAGAGACCAATGGCGGGCTTATGTGAGGGCGGCAATGAACCTCCGGGTTCCTTAAATGCCAGTAAGTAAGTAAAGTAAAGTAAAGTAAGTAAGTAAGTAATATAATTTGAGTTTCTTTGTTTTATTTATTTACCTAATTCTTCTCTTGGAGCAACAGTAACAATATAAATGACACTCGGGAGGAAATTAAATGAAGAATAAATGTGGGAAATGCCTGTTATTATTCGGTTGAGAAGCTTTTGTCATCTAGTCTTCTGTTAAAAAATATGAAAGTTAGAATTTATAAAACAGTTATATTACCGGTTGTTCTGTATGGTTCTGAAACTTGGACTCTCACTTTGAGAGAGGAACAGGGATTAAGGGTGTTTGAGAATAAGGTGCTTAGGAAAATAATTGGGGCTAAGAGGGATGAAGTTACAGGAGAATGGAGATAGTTACACAACGCAGAACTGCACGCATTGTATTCTTCATCTGACATAATTAGGAACATAAAATCCATGTAGCACGTATGGGCGAATCCAGAAGTGCATACTATAGAGTGTTAGTTGGGAGGCCGGAGGGAAAAAGGCCTTTGGGGAGGGCGAGACGTAGATGGGAAGATAATATTAAATTGGATTTGAGGGAGGTGGGATATGATGGTAGAGACTGGATTAATCGTGCTCATGATAGGGACCGATGGCGGGCTTATGTGAGGGCGGCAATGAACCTCCGGGTTCCTTAAAACCCAGTAACTATGTAAGTAAGTAAGTAAGTCCCTATTTCTTCAATCCTCCAAAACTTTATAGTTTGAATGTATTCAAAGTTTTGGATTAGAAATTCACTTACATTATTTTTAATATTCCCACCTATTAACAAAAATCGAACTTAAATATTTAGTGAAATAAGGTCATGATTTTCTCGTATCATTTCTTTCTGCACAATGAAAAGAAGAGAACCGAAAGCCTTTTACAACAGCAAGGGAGTCGCATATCCCGAGGTGATAGCGGCCTGAAACGGCAACACATTCGATATCCAATAATCTCACTGACATTATTCTGAGAAAAACATTATAACATTCAGGAAACAAAAGAAAGACTGTGCGCTCATATTACCATTGCCGTCAGATTTACCTCGAGGCATCATCTTGTTACGTGAAAGAAAGGTGTAAGTAAACAGTGAAGGGGTAGAAATTTGAATTATCGATTACATGTCAAAAGCTTTCTTTCCTGACAGTCGGTACGTTTATTCCAGAGAGCGATTTGCACATCTGCATCAAATATAATGCTTACATGAGACTAGAATATATAACAATCATTGTTACTGATCAATTATTGATTTTATGTTTCAGTTAAGGGGAAGGTACACTATTGGCCAGCAAAAATTTAGTGAAATTATTTTTTTTAATCTGAACTACTATAAAAACTAAATGAGCAAAACATTTCATGTTTCATATACATGCATTATACTTTATAAAACACTATTCAGAATATACATATATACATACATACATATATATATATATATTTTTAATGTACCGAAGTACATATGATATTTCCATGCAGATATTCTGCGTCATCATACGATGAAAGAGTAATGGAACGGAGAAAATTCTCTCCGGCGCCGGGACTTGAACCCGGGTTTTCAGCTCTACGTGCTGATGCTCTATCCACTAAGCCACACCGGATACAACTCCGACGCCGGTTAGAATCGTCTCAGATTAAGCTCCAACTCTTGGGTTCCCTCTAGTGGCCGCCCTCTGCACTACGTCATAGATGTCTATGAACGCAGGACCGAAGCCCACACATGTGCTGAGGTGCACTCGATATGAGTGACTAGTTGGCCGGGATCCGACGGAATAAGCGCCTTTTAAATCACGAAGTGATTTACGCATATCATATATATATATTTTCTTAATGTACCGAAGTACATATGATATTTCCATGCAGATATTCTGCGTCATCGTGATTTAAGACGGCGCTTATTCCGTCGGATCCCGGCCAACTAGTCACTCATATCGAGTGCACCTCAGCACATGTGTGGGCTTCGGTCCTGCGTTCATAGACATCTATGACGTAGTGCAGAGGGCGGCCACTAGAGGGAACCCAAGAGTTGGAGCTTAATCTGAGACGATTCTAACCGGCGTCGGAGTTGTATCAGGTGTGGCTTAATGGATAGAGCATCAGCACGTAGAGTGAAAACCCGGGTTCAAGTCCCGGTGCCGGAGAATTTTTTCTCCGTTACATTACTCTTTCATCGTATGATGACGCAGAATATCTGCATGGAAATACCATATGTACTTCGGTACATTAAAATATATATATGATATGCGTAAATCACTTCGTGATTTAAGACGGCGCTTATTCCGTCGGATCCCGGCCAACTAGTCACTCATATCGAGTGCACCTCAGCACATGTGTGGGCTTCGGTCCTGCGTTCATAGACATCTATGAAGTAGTGCAGAGGGCGGCCACTAGAGGGAACCCAAGAGTTGGAGCTTAATCTGAGACGATTCTAACCGGCGTCGGAGTTGTATCCGGTGTGGCTTAATGGATAGAGCATCAGCACGTAGAGATGAAAACCCGGGTTTAAGTCCCGGCGCCGGAGAGAATTTTCTCCGTTCCATTATTCTTTCATCGTACTATTTAGAATATTGAAATCTATATATATATATATATATATATATATATATATATATATATATATATAATTTGAACTGGTAATGGAAATTACGGGAAAACGGCTGAACAGATTTTAATAAATGACCCCTCATTTTCAAGTTTGGAACCCAACGTTTTTCAGAAAAATAGTAGTTTTCAGTGAAATGTCAGTTTTCCTACATAATTTTCCTATTTTCCCAAATCCATCTGTCGTCAGTTTTGAGAACTAGCTAATTGCATTTCAGAATAAAACAAAACACAAACTACAGTAAACAATATTACACGAAGGCCATGATCTGCAAGAATGCTGACATATTTAGAGTTCAAATTAAATTGGGTATTAAAAACTTTAAGACTTACTAAAAATAATTTAAAGGTCTGATTCTGTGGTGTGTAATTTTCTGAGTACAGCTGTGTATTAGACATTAAAAACTACAAAACTTGAGGTGGTTTTATTATATTATTACCATTAGAAATTAAATAGTATTTTAGTTAATGCCATGATGTCACTATTTTTCATTAATTATGCATATTAATGTTATATTGATGATATGAAAGTGAAACTTTTTGGCGTTATATAAGTAGATGTAGAGAATATCTTAAATTACATCTTCATTTCTATAATTTACCGAGTGGCAGCTATATATAAACTACAAAACTTAAGTAAGATAATAATATTCTTAAAAATCAAATATATTTATAGGTTATTAATCCAGTGGGTTTGGGTCTTTTTAATATATTTAATGGCGGTGTGGTGTAGATATTTATATGCGTGATTCTCTTCAGTATTGGCTCGAGAGAGCGCAAAAATTACAGTTCCTAAGGAAAGACAAAAAGGTATTACTTACTGATATTATATAAAAGGCCTAAAGATTTTGTAGTCTCCCGATCATTTCAGCAAGAAGTCTTAGCAGGATAAAATGATTTTACCCTCTACATTTCAAGGTAGCTTACGATACATGTAGCAACTATACCAAGATGCTATGTTTATTGTTCGAAAACATAGCAAACCTGACATTTTTGTTTAACTTTGACCTACAATCCGCAATGACCTGAAAGAGCTATTGCTTTACTCCCACATGAAAAACCGACTGATCGTCCTGACATTGTTACTTGCGTTTTCGCGTTCAAACTAAAAAACTGAAGGTGTATAGGTTCAAGAAAAAGTATTTGGCATAAAAAACCATTCAGAGGGAGTATGTTTCATTATTATGGAAGCAAATATCTTTCAGAATGTCTGGTATTTTTCATTGAAAACAAATCTGAAAAATGAAAATCAAGCTTTCAGATATAACTCCCCGTAAAGTTAATTTGAATAATTTCGAGGGAAAAATTGCTTCGAGGCCGGGTATCGAACCCGGGACCTTTGGTTTAACGTACCAACGCTCTACCAACTGAGCTACCCGGGAACTCTACCCGACACCGATCCAATTTTTTTCCCTCTATATCCACAGACCTCAAAGTGGGCTGACAACTATCAAGCAACCAACATTGAGTGCACACTAACTCTGTGTGACTTAAATTGTGGTTTTCTGTTACGTATAGTGACGTGTATTATGCAAATCAAGCTTTCAGCTATAACTCCCTGTAAAGTTAATTTGAATAATTTCAAGGGAAAAATTGTTTCGGAGCCGGGTATCGAACCCGGGACCTTTGGTTTAACGTACCAACGCTCTACCAACTGAGCTACCCCGGAACTCTACCAGACTCCGATCCAATTTTTTCCCTCTATTTCCACAGACCTCAAAGTGGGCTGACAACTATCAAGCAACCAACATTGAGTGCACACTAACTCTGTGTGACTTAAATTGTGGTTTTCTGTTACGTACAGTGACGTGTATTATGCAAATCAAGCTTTCAGCTATAACTCCCTGTAAAGTTAATTTGAATAATTTCGAGGGAAAAATTGTTCCGGCGCCGGGTATCGAACCCGGATCGGTGTCGGGTAGAGTTCCCGGGTAGCTCAGTTGGTAGAGCGTTGGTACGTTAAACCAAAGGTCCCGGGTTCCATACCCGGCCCCGGAACAATTTTTCCCTCGAAATTATTCAAATCTGAAAAATGTTTATTTGAAAGTCTAATGAACTTAGTTTGCAGCATTTGATGCACAAGCCATTAGTAACTAATAATTATGTGTAAAAGCAATATCAAATTTGCACAATTTTTACAACCGTAAAGGATTTACATAATAAAATCTACAATTAATTAAATACATCTTGATTACACAACTTTTAACACTATATCACTTCGGAATATGTATTATATGTCTTTCTCATGATAATTTTACCGTACCTGAACATGTTTCGGCCTGCTATTGGCCTTCTTCAGAACTGGTTGGTGCTGGTCTTGGCGCCTTTTGTGGGGGGTGTGTTCGTGTAGTGTAATGTAATGTTGTTTCTCCTTTAAGCCAAGCAACAACGCGATTCGATCACGTGAACCAGCCGTCGTGTTAAATAGTCACTGAGGATGGAGAAGCATCTGCGAAACATGTCTGACTATAACTAATTTCTTTAATAATTTTATGTTCGACCATGCCGAAATGTAGTAATTATACACCTGGTAGCATACCTTTAATGCATGTCATTAAAATACACCTACTCATTAAAGGTCAGGTCTTTCAGCCAATGACGACTCAGGTTACAACTGTTCAGCCAATGACAGGTCAGCTTTCTACCGTTATAAAACCGCAAGTATCGATTATTCTCGGATATGCAATCGAAAGAGAATTAGCGAAAAGTCACGGAGGCTGGAAATCCAATACTGTCGCAGAAGGTTATGTTCTGTTATTATAATAATTAGCGTTAATTGTAAATAATATTCAAATAAACTCAATTTGTCATCTCGTTTTTCAATGTCTAATTTAATTTCAATGTTATCTCTGTAGGTTCTTATGGCCTAGCAAGGTCAATGTGGACATCTGTTCCTCGGAAAAAATCAATACTTTCGCGTCTGCGCACATCTCACAACATACGGAACATTGCTCCAGGTCAGATTCAATAAAATTAATAATATCAAGTTAGAAATATGGTCGAGCATAAAAAGTCGTATGAAACTCGCCTATAATGGTAATTAAGAAGCACGTATGAAAATTATGAAACTCGCTTGCGCTCGTTTCATAAATATCCATACTCACTTCTTAATTACCTTCATTATAGGCTCGTTGCATAATGTACTAATATTATATTTATTAGTGTTCATATAACTGTAATATATCATTTTTTACGTTTCTTGTCAAATCTATGAACACTGTATAATTGGCCTAACATGTGTGGTTTATCTTTGAATATGTAATGTGGAGTCAAAGAGTGTGTGTTCTGAAATTGAGTTGTGTGTTGATAATTTCATTTGGATGTGTTTTTATGTGTTTGTATATTTCGTATTGTTCTAGTACGTTTAGTTTCTGGCTTTTTGGTTGGATGTGTAGAATTTCCACGTCTGTCGTGATGTCTCTGTAGGTGTGGTTAGCATTTGTGATGTGTTCTGCATATGTGGAAGTGTTTTGTAATTTTGTTATGGCTGTGATGTGTTCTTTGTAACGTGTTTCAAATAATCTGCCTGTCTGTCCTATGTAGAAGTCGTTGCAGGTGTTACATTAGAGTTTGTATGCGCCTGTGTGGTTGTATTTGTTTGTTTGTGTTGTTTGTGAGTTGAGATGTTTTTGTAGAGCATTATATTTTCTTCTGTATGCGACGTTGTAATTTAATTTCTTGAATGAGGTTGCAGTCCTGTGTGTGTTTTTGTTTTCGCATGTTAATGTGATGTATTTTTTTTTTGTTCTTGTATTTGTGTTGTGTAATTAAATACCTGCATGATTCTTTTATTTGAATGTTTTAATGACTTACATTAACAACGTAGTCTGCAACAGCGTCAGGGCAAGCATAGACTATGCGAGCAGCGTGGATAAAGCAAGGAACCATCGGTAGGTACAGGGACATCACTTTATTTTTACCAACATTTTTAACATTCACCTGGCTATACTCGGAAACACTGTTGCCCCCTTCCATTACAGGAGTTTGATGTTACTAGTGCAATATGTAAACAAATCATTTTACTAGGTATAGGAGGAGAGAAAAGTAGTTTATCCATTTATGTTGTAGGGAAATACGATAGAGTATTACGATTTTCAGTTTGATCATCACTTTTACGGAATTTATCAAAATACAGTAGAGTAGTAACATTTTTTTTTTCAAAACCTCAACTTTTCAGGCGGCTATGTTCGTTATGTAATGTCTACTTTATTTAGCATATTAATTATTGATGTTATCATACAATATAGAGAGTGCATTTAAATTGAGGGGGTCATAAGTGAAGGGCTGTAAGTGCACTTAAGTTACTTTGAGAAAATGGGGTTTAAATATTTAAGCTTTCGTAAAATCGGTGAAATTTTTTATTTAAATTTTAATGTGTGATGCGATTAAAATATCCCTTTGCCACTAAAATTTTAGATACTTTTGCTTACACTGGATGCACTTAACTCATGTTATTACAAATGCCACTAGCATTCCTTTGCTTCTAGCCACCTCAATTCAAAAAAGCTAATCTGAATTTTTAAACAAGTTGCTGAAAATGGTTGCCGTTCATTACAATACAGGCTTAAATTCAGTAAGCATATTATTAAAAACATTTTGAAGCATATTCTCTAAAATTGAATTTATCGTTTCTTGAATATAATTTTTAGTACGATATTATTAATATAGGTTCTTTCTTCTATAGAAAACGCAATCATATTCATGAAACACACTATACACTGCAGTGTTTACTTCACTGCTTGAAGACTTCGAACGCAACAGCGGCCGTAAGTTTGTGTCTGACGGGAGCAAGGACATTAGTGAAGGGGTGGGAGTGAAGTACATTCAGAAATGCAGGTACAATAAAAATGCAAGTAATAATAAAATGATGTCCATGTACTATAGCGGTGGGGATGCAATTGCAATTATGAAAATAAGTAAATTTCATCACAGATGTAATTCAACTGACTACAATATTCAAAGTTTCTCGAGCTTATGCTCTACCCAGTTCATAGTGTACAATATTGGGCAATCAGTTCGCAAGAAAGGGGAAAAAAACCTGTAAAATATCATCACAGCAAATTAGGAAATATGTTCTCTAAGCGTAACTTCAGACGAGGCCACTTTTCGGAAATTTTCTCATACGGAGAAGGAATAGACGTAAAAATAGAAGAAGAATCTGGGTTCATCCATTAGTTTTGAAAAGACAGAATCGAGGACTATTCCATAACGTGTTTGTTGATTTACACCAGGACAATAAAAATATTAATTAAAAATTACGCAAATGAGGAACGATATGGCATAAAACATATTTTTGTGTACTTTTTAAGAATTCAAAATTAAATATAATAGGCACCAAACATGAAACCAACCACAGCACGTACGAGTAATTCAACCAATATACTAGAAATAGGTGTCTGTAGGGTAATGGTAAAGTCAAAGGTCGTGTGTAACCTAATTGATACCCAGGTTCGAACCTGAGATCAGCTAATTTTTATCTCTTAGTTAATATTTTATTTAGTACATTATTTTAGATGTTTCATTTTATTGTAACGTGAAATAAAGGGGATTTTACTACATAAATAATATATCCGTAATTCGTACTAGTCCAGCAATTTAGTAGTCTATGGTTATATTATTATTATTACTTACTTATTTACTAACTTACTTGCTGGCTTTTAAGGAACCAGGAGGTTAATTGCCGCCCTCACATAAGCCCGCCATAGGTCCCTATCCTGAGCAAGATCACACAAGTCTCTATCATCATATCCCACCCCCCCCTCAAATCAATTTTAATATTATCTTCCCATCTACGTCTCGGCTTCTCCAAAGGTCTTTTGTTCTCCGGTCTCCCAACTAACACTCTATATGCATTTCCGGATTCGCCCAAACGTACTACATGCCCTGCCCATCTCATACGTCTGGATTTAATATTCCTTAATATGTCAGGTGAAGAATACAATGCGTGCAGTTCTGTGTTCTGTAACTTTCTCCATTCTCCTGTAACTTCATCCCTCTTAGCCCCAAATATTTTCCTAAGCACCTTATTCTAAAACACACTTAACCTATGTTCCTCTCTCAAAGTGAGAGTCCAAGTTTCACAACCGGAAAGAACAACCGGTGATATAACAGTTTAATAAATTCTAACTTTCAGATTTTTCGGCAGCAGACTGGATGATAAAGGCTTATCAACCGAATAATAACAGGCATTTCCCATATTTATTTCTCCCTAGTATCAATTATATTTGTTACTGTTGCTCGCAGATATTTTAATTTTTCACCTCTTCAAAGGATAAACTTCCTATTTTTATATTTCCATTTCGTACAATATTCTCGTCACGAGACATAATCATATATTTTGTATTTTCGGGATTTACTTCCAAACCTATCTCTTTCCTTGCTTCAAGTAAAATTTCCGTGTTTTTCCTAATCGTTTGTGCATTTTCTCCTAACATATTCACGTCATCAGCATAGACAAGAAGCTGATGTGACCCGTTCAATTCCAAACCCTCTGTGTTATAATGGACTTTCCTAATGGCATACTCTAGAGCAAAGTTAAAAAGTAAAGATGATAGTGCATGTCCTTGCTTTAGCACGTGGTGAATTGGGAACGCATCTCGCAGAAACTGACCAGTACGAACTCTGCTGTGCGTTTCACTGAGACACATTTTAATTAATCGAACTAGTTTCTTGGGAATACCAAATTCAATAAGAATATCATATAAAACATCTCTCTTAACCGAGTCATACGACCTTTTTAAATCTATGAATAACTGATGTACTGTACCCTTATACTACCATTTTTTCTCCATTACCTGTCGAATACAAAATATCTTATCAATAATTGATCTATTACGCCTAAAACCAGGCTGATGATCCCCAATAATTCCATCCACATATGGAGTTAATCTTCTCAAAAGAATACTGGACAATATTTTGTGCGATTCCAACATTATTTTTATTATTACTATTATATTTCTTCTTCTTATTATTATTAGTATTATTATTATCATTATCATCATTCTATATTATTCTGTCGTGACATATTTTTCTAATTAAGCCTGTACACTGTCGCGACGGTGTAGGGAATTGGTGACCCAACGGTCGTCCGTTAGCAGCGCTACAGACGCTCGTTTGCAGCGCCACTAACGCGCCACTAAAAGTTCCCCGTCGGAAGGGACACTAATGGTCAATTAATTCATTTGAATCTGTTTCACTTTAAGTACTACCGGGACATCACTTTATTTTTACTTGCATTTTTATTGTACCAGCTTTTCTGAATGTACTTAATTCCCACCCCCTTCACTATGTCCTTGCTCCCGTCAACCACACAAACTTACGGCCGCTGTTGCATTCGAAGCCTGCTAGCAGTGAAGTAAACAGTACAGAGTATAGTGTGTTTCAGAAATATGGTTTCGTTTTCTATAGAAGAAAGATCCTATATTATTGAAGCTTAATTCCAGGGGCAGGTATTTATGGAGATTAATTTTATCAATTGTGTTTTTTTTTTATATTGGTGTTGACGGAGATTGTTGGAGATTGATTTGTACTCTTGTTGGATATTAATGGAAATTTTGGAAAATACAATTATTTTGAATATAAATATAAATATTGCTTTCCAAATAATTAACATTAAAGGTTCGGTGGATTCTGGTAAAGGTGCGGTATGGCCTATAGAAAATATTTGTTAGATTGAGACTGTATTTAACACACATTCATTAAACACGGAAAAAAAACTTGCATCCCTCAAATTAATAAGTACTTTCAAATTATTAGTGAAGTGTTGAATTCTCCGTCTTTTGAGTTCACTAATGTAATCATAACACCTGAAATACCATGTAATGTAGCCTACTTGAATGTGCAACATATTCAAATGAAAAAATGTCCGAAAAAAGAACTCATTGTCAGAATATGAAATTCGCTATTAGAACTCTATTTCGCGATTTTTCGTGATTGTTTTATCCGCATATTATTAATCAGAATCACTTAATTCGTAAAGATCAGTAAAAATCTATTGTATATCTATTATGTCGTGATTTTCGCGATCTCCGTAAATACCCGCCCTGCTTATTTCGCACAGGTACGGTGGGTAGCATGACTGAGTAACAGTATCTGTGTGGACTGAGCAGAAGTGAAGATTAGAGTTAGCGAAAGTACGGTAATATGCTGAATAAAGTAGCCATGTATAATCAATAAAACCGTCTGAAGAGTTGAGTTTGTGAAAAAAATGGTACTACTCTACTGTATTTTGATAAAATACCGTAAAAGTAATGATAAAACTGAAAATCCCAATATCGTATTTCCCTGTAACATAAATAGATACACTACTTTTCTCTCCTCTTATAACTAGTAAAATGATTTGTTTACATATTGCACTAGTAACACCAAACTCCTGTAATGAAAGGGGGTTACAGTGTTTTCGAGTATAGCCAGGTTAATGTTAAAAATGTTGGTAAAAATAAAGTGATGTCCCTGTACGTTAATATCATTTAATGAAAGACGGAGTACAATTCACTGTAACAGAGTTCAATAGTATCAGTAGAGGGATGGGCTTTCAGTTGACATGTTTGAAACTTTTTCTATTACATATTTTGCAATAAACCACAAGTGTATAAATACATTAACTAAAGTTAAGTTATATTATATTTTATATCATATCAAAATGAAAGGGAAAAATAGAAATCTAAAATGCCAGCTTTCATTTTATCCCTAGCTTATGAATCAATTAGTTTCATGCATTTAAATATCAATATAGGCATTCACATTACATTAAGTTTAATTTCATCAATATGAGAAAGAATTATTTTAAAATGGAGCTGCCACTGCAAGCCTTCAATTGTCTTCCCGCTGCTGAAGTGAAACGCGTGCAACGAGCGGCAGGGAAAGTTGATGTGACGTCATAGGGCATCGAGTTGATGATCACTGATCTAGGATCTTTTATCTATTTCTTCAAGAAATATATATTTTAATCGTAATCTTCAATATTATATTTTTATTAAATGTTTATTAACAATACAAATATTTCGTGAAGGAATACGTAAAAGATCCTGGACTATGTTGTTGATGCAGGTTTTTAGTATACACGCCATCTGTTGCAATAGTCGAGAACACGCTGAAAATACACGCATGTTCACCATTTCAGAATCACTAAAGTAACAAGGTAAGATATTTGTAAAAACTCAAAACTTAGACCTTTAATTATGGTTGAACAAAAACAATCGTATGCATCTTTCCTATTATGGTAATTAAAACGCTCGAATGAAAATTATAAAAAACGCATCTTAATTACTGTCATTATAGGCTCGTTGCATAATGTAGGCTACTATTACACTGCATTCAGAAATATAAATCTATTCTAAGGGCTGAAATTGCCAGAGTAACCATCTCATAGTTTTGGTGACGGAATGACCAGCCAAAAAGTTTATGTCGGTAATTATCCAGTTCATTCCTTTCTCTAAGAAAGTGAATCGACATATCTAAGCATGGATTGTGGCACCCATTTTGAAGAGTGAGTAAGAACAACACAGCCCCGAATTCCTACCAAAAACAACACAGGAAATCGCATTGTAGGGGAAACCCGGGCAAAGCGGATAAGCTAAGAATAAACAATGCCACAGGCTATATTTTGGTGCTCCCGAAATAAAAACTTCATTACTTTGGTTGTGACACATGTTGTCCATATATCTACAAAACAGCAATTTGTTTCTCGTACCTACAGACAGTGATATGATTTGAGAAAGAAAATATAGTTAATTATTTGCTTTGCCCGGGTACACGGACAAAGCGAATAATTAACCCGGGCAAAGTGAATATTCTTATAACATTTTCACCTTTATATTTAATTTCTATTCACTGATAATAAAATTAAATCAACACATAAACACGATGTTAATGAGTGTAATTGATGTATTCAATATTTAGTCAATCTCTGAAGATGCCGACATCACAGAGGTGGTTGATTCTGAGTGAGCATTAACCGTTTCTTCAGCCGCTGAAGAAGCTGGCACCGCAGAATTGGTTAAATCTGAGCCAGCTATCGTTTCGCTGATTTCTGTCTCAAGTGGGCGATCTGTAAATTCATCTGGAACAAACTCTTCATCAACAAACACATTATGGTTTTATGGCCAGATAGCAGAACCACTGGTTGGAAGATTTTATTTCTTCAAGTGCTTTCTTCATGTCTTCTTCCGACCATTTGGCTTGCTCTGTCTTCCTCTTGAAAAATTAAACCACCTGAAAACACATTACGACCTTTTTAAGTAAAAATTAAAATCAGTGTTGCTGATTTATAATTTAATTGGTGTGACTTAATGCCTCCACTATGTAAAATGATCTAACACGCTTTATTAGAATAGACAAATATATACAAAAATACAGCTGACTCTTATATAGTGGATAAGTTATCCACTTTGCCCGCAGAAGCCACTTCGCTTTTCATTTAAGGTTATACAAACATAAACGTCAGTAATCTTCTTCGTAAGTACGACATTTTAGAACTAATTCTATCGCCTATATATTACTATCACATAACAAAGAGTTTCTGCAGTACTGTATGTTGTACATATGTTTCTCTTACCTTGAAATATTTTAAGAAAACAGTCAATTTTCTTCTCTTACTAACTAGAAAGACGACAAGTCAATTCCAGCAGCAAAAACTGGTAGGGATTCTTCCCCAACATAGAAAGCGCTACCTGTTGGCGTTTCTAAGAAATAGGCATTATTCTCTTTGCCCGGGTTATTCGTTTTGCCCGGGTCTCCCCTATACGAGATTAAAGTCAGTTCCTTCAGTGGAACGCTAAAGGTTCTTATGGCATATGTATCGAAAACTAGTACGATTCCAATTCCAAATCATTATCCCAATTAAAACATTGAAAATAAATCATGAAATGAAACAGCACAAAAGAAGAACGTATTTTATGCTAGATCATGCCGAAATGTAGTAATTATACACCTGGTAGCAGTCCTTTAATGCATATCATTAAAGTGCACCTATGCATTAAAGTTCTGGTTTTCGATTATTCTCGGATATGCAATCGAAAGACGAGGGAAACGTCACGGAGGCTGGAAATCCAATACTGTCGCAGAAGGTTATGTTCTGTTACTATAATAATTAGCGTTAATTGTAAATAATATTCAAATAAATTCAATTTGTCATCTCGTTTTTCAATTCTAAATCAATTTCCAGGTTATACATTCACTGCATTTCATCAAGGTCAATGACATTATTGTTCCTCAGAAAAAATCAATACTTTCGCGTCTGCGCACATCTCACAATTTCGAGCTATGAACAAGGTCACTTCCGATCTTCTGTCAGATACAAATAAAATGAATATTTCTGAATAATTTCAAGTTATAAATATGGTCGAGCACAAAAAGTCGCATGAAACTTGCCTGTAATGGTATTTAAGACGCTCGCATGAGAATTATGAAACGAGCGCAAGCGAGTGTCATAAACAAACATACTTGCGTCTTAATTACTATCAATATAGGCTCGTTGCATAATGTACTATTAAAAGATCAGTATTTATAAATAACTTATTATGTAATTTCATACAAACCTAAAATTAAACATCCTCAAAGCAAACTTTTATTTCTTTTTTCTTTCGTAGAAACTGTATTTGCTGCACTTTCTCTGTTTCAAGTTTCGAATTAGTGAACACGGCTGCAATTGGCAGATCCCTACATACAGTCTGTGTTCAATTACAATCCATTCCCTCATCATCAATAAACGTTCGCTATCCACTTCTCGTTGGACAGATACAAGGAAGCGACCCGCAGTGTGTGGGTTCAGGCTTCATTGTGATGTAAGTCTAATTTATTAGTATTGGTGTTGCCTATCAGCCATGATTGTACAGTATTTCACCCTCCGCGTCAGCAGAGAGGCACCACTTTCAAGCCCTCAGTATAAAGCGAGAACAAAATGAGCAGAAAATATTATACAGGGATATTATTTTATTTTTACTTCAATTTTTACTGTATCTGAGTTTTGGAATGTACTTCACTCCCACCCCTTCTACTAGTAAACTTCCAACCCTTCACGACACAGAGACGAGGGTGCGTAAGCAGTACTGAGTTACTGAGTATAGTACGTTTCAGAAATATGTTCACGTTTTCCAGTGACGAAAGAGCTTTCAATATTGAATCATATTTTCGTACGGGTACTGTCGTCCGTTTCCCTATGTCGCATCCCGGTTTCCCCCACCTGCTTCTATTCGCCCCTCTGTTAAGTCTAGTAGCTGGGCTATCTTAGATCTGTTCTGAAAATATTAATTTCTGTTAGGAATTGGACGTCTACGTAATATTATACTACTATTAAAAATAACTTAAATAAAAGGGCCTCCTTAAGTAATTTAACTGCCACGTGATTTCTTCCCTTTCTACAACCCTACGATATAACCACTTGGACGGACAGTAGATAGTATGTCTGAGTAATTTTATCTTTTCGGATCGAGCAGAAGTGAAGATTGAATTTACAATACGTAAGGTACTCTTTTATAGAGTAGGTACAGAATTTTTTTCTTTATTTTAGTAGGTTATTTTACGACGCTTTATCAACAGCTTAGGTTATTTACCGTCTGAATGAGATGAAGGTGATAGTGCCGGTGAAATGAGTCCGGGGTCCAACACCGAAAGTTACCCAGCATTTGCTCATATTGGGTTGAGGGAAAACCCCGAAAGAACCTCAATCAGGTAACTTGCTCCGACCGAGAATCGAACCCGGGCCACCTGGTTTCACAGCCAGACTTGCTAACCGTTACCCCACAGGTGTGGACGGTACAGAATTATTTCAACATGAGTTACTAGTACGAAGAACGAAACTGGTAATTGGGATTAGGTACAATAGTGTATAGCGATAATATGCACATTATAACTGAAGCCTGTATCGAAATGAACGACCACCATTTTAAAAATGTGTTTAAATATCCATATTATGATTATTTTTCAATTTAACTTCATTCTCTATAGTGTACGCTAATGTGCTGTAGACAGTGTAATATACACTGCATGAAGAATACGCCTGAATGGACAGCTCAGTTCGTGAGTAAAAACACTCATTGTTAATACTGTACTGTATTTTGATTAAACAAAAACCTAATGAAAATTATCAAACTCAAAAGCGCGATATCTCCTAGTTTACGTAAAAGGATGAACTACTTTTGTTCCCTCCTATACCTAGCAAAGTGATTTGTTTGTATATTACGCCAGTATCATCGAACTCCAGTCGTGGAAGGGGTAGCAAAAGGTGTTGATCCAAAGGTATAGCCAGGTTAATATTAAAAATTTTAGTAAAAATAAAATTATGTCCCTGTACATTTACTGTTGACTTATCAATATTACAATAAAAAAACCCGTAGCTAGCCCAGCAGCTGAAGTATTGATCATTCGTGTAGAGAATCCGAGATAACATCTCAGAGAGTGTAAGTAGACCTGCAGATTTTTTTTAAAGTAAAAGGTGTCGTTAATTGCTCATATTTTCTTCACTTCCTTAAAAATACTGGTCCTGACATAGTACACAAAAAATGCGGCAGTCTATTTTACATCAACATTCATTGACACTACTTCATCGTCGAACGTTATATATGTCCCTTGTTTGTTCTTGTACAGCAGTGATGTCAAAGCAAGCGCATTTTTCTGACCTTGATATCGTGCGCGGGCAGCAAGCGCTAAGTATGGAAAGAGGAAGAGTTGTGTATATGAATAAGCAGTCTGTTGGATTAAGAAAACAGTGGTGCACAAACTTCACACGGAACGCGAAATTTTATGTCGTTATTTTTATATGGCTTCTTTCTGTTTAATATTATCTATATTGTCTATAAAACAAAAGTACTAATACTGATTTCTTAATATTGCAGTTGTGTTTTAAATCTTAATAACATAATAGAAAGGTAAGAAGGAATATTCACTTATACAGACACTCATTCTACCTCACTTCGATTATTGCGACGTTTTGTTCAGTGATCTCACGATTGATTCCGCCCAGAAACTACAGCGTGTTCATAACGCGTGCGTCCGCTTCATTTGTAATGTTCGATACTATGATCATATCTCACCTTCTTTCGAGAAGTTATCATGGCTTAGGTTACATGAGAGGAGAAATCTGCACTCACTTTCTCTCCTATGTCGAATTATGCACACTTCATCGCCCTCTTATTTATTCGCTCGTTTTCATACTCTCTCTCGCTATCATAATATTAATACTCGATCACAACGCGATAACACGCTAGAAATTCCACTTCACACATCATCTCTGTATTCCTCATCTTTCACTGTTGCTACATCTCGTCACTGGAACTCTCTGCCGCCTGAAGTCAAGGGCTGCCGAACATTGAAATCTTTCAAATCCAAGTTAGAAAATTATCTTATGACGAGTTGCCAAACTAACTTACTATTATGACAAGTGTTGTATTGCATGTTTCCACGTATTCACATTTTTTATGTTCTAGTGATATTTAACTTATTTTATATTTTTGTTTTCATATTTTCCGATAATGGTATATCTCTAATGTGATAAGTTGAGCTATATATAAACATAATTTTCCTTACTGTGTATACTTAAAAATATTGTATTCATTGTATGCTTTGCACTGCACTATTGTATTACTAATATTAGTATTATTATTACTATTAGGCCTGTTATTATTATTTTATTTATTATTATTATTAATATTATCATCATTATTATCATTACTATTCTTATTTATTATTATTATTATTATTATTATTATTATTATTATTATTATTATCATCAATAATTTTTTATTTTTTATACTTTGTAGGCCTCATTTATTTTTGACCTGCTGTTCACATTTTATTATGCTTTTTCTTCTTTCTCTAAGTTATATATTATGTCTGATTTCTTCTTACTTGTTGTTTACATTTTATTATTATTATCTTATTCAGTTTTGTGTGTACTTTGTAAATTTGTAGTGTTTCTATAACGCAGTTTTTACTCCTGGTTGAGTGTTAGAGAAGGCCGTATGGCCTTAACCCTGCCAGGTTAAATAAATCATTATTATTATTATTATTATTATTATTATTATTATTATTATTATTATTATTATTATTAAATTCCATAGTTGTATAATATTATACTGTATTCAGTGGATGAAACACATCATTCATAAAGAAAGTGATATTCCAAAGAAAGAGATTGAGTATGACATGATAAGTTGGAATTTATATTGATGGTATCTTTAGCCTTACAAAAGTAATCAGTGAGCATTTCCCATTTCCTATGAAAGTTGTTTGTTTTAAAGAGCTCTATCAAATGGTACCGGTACCCTATTTGATCCCGACTCCCATTAGAAATTATAAAATATTACGCCATTGAGCCTACTTCCTGTTAGAGCTGATTGATGAAATCAAACTCAAGTAAAAGTTCGCATGTGCTTTAGTTACAAATACTTTTGTCTCGAAAATTTTAATGCACTATTTCGGAAATAAATTACTTACGGTGGTCTGAATCACCCATTGTCTTTTCGTACATTTTCTCATTGAATGTGTAGGAATTAATAAAAAAGTTTCCTATGAAAGTTGTTTGTTTTGAAGAGCTCTATCAAATGGTTCCATATTTGACCACGACTCCCATTTGAAATTTTAAAGTAATACGCCACTGACACTACTTCCTGTTAAGACTGATTGATGAAATCAGGCTCAAGTGAAAGTTCACATGTGCTTTAGACATAAATATTTTTGTCTCTAAAATTTTAATGTACTAGTTTCCGAAATAAATTACTGTTACTGGTGGTCTGAATCACCCTGTATTACAAAAAAAAAACTGTTCAAATTGATACACTAAATAACTTTTCACTGAGATGACCCTCCACTGCACTCTTCATCATAAGCATTTGGTCGCGTTACAATACTACGAATACTTGCCTACGAATCTCTGCAGCACTATTTTTCCTACAGCATGAACGTCGAAGATGGCGGAATTTTTTACTAGAGCATTCGTAATAAATCATTGTCAGACAACACTGTACAATACCACGATCGCGATGAAATGTCCAGTAAACGGGTAATGAATCACTTGGAGCGACTGTACATGTGTAAACATGACCTCATATGTTAATAAGTTGTAATCGCAAATCGAACCATAATTTCCGGACACACTTTGCACGAGGTCGTTACTAACATTCTCAAGAAATGCGACACGGAGACCAGTTCCTAGGATAATGGATCACTTCAGCTTCCCTTAGTTTACATCTTTTCTCACCAACGCCTTTGTTTTAAATTTAATGAGCACAAAGTTTATAAAAATATCTTTAAATTCACTTTACTTCTAATTATTTCACGGGTCATTCTGCCTTGAAAACAGGTTTCATATTTCAAAATAAAATAAGATGTTTAGGGACCTCTGAAGTTTTAAATTTCTACATCTCAGTTAATATTTTTAGACTTCGTTACAGAAACTAACAAGGTTAATTTCAACAGTAGAGGGAATTATTTCTATGTTGTAAGGAACTAGGAAAGCTATTTTAGTGAAAACGATATTACCGGTACTTAAGTATTTTTTTAATTGTAGACCTGTTTGAGTGGAAGAGAAGGCCTGAAAACCATAACTCTCTCATGTAAAATAAAATAAAATATAATGAATTAAATTATTATTATTATTATTATTATTATTATTATTATTATGAAGCAAAGTTGTCATATACTAAAACGTAACCTACGTATTAGTAATATCTTAGCCTTTAGAGTTATTAATTACTTAATAAAGAGAAATTGAAAATGTTAACAACCTCTCTAACACCAATTATCCCAAAATGAATTAAAAAAAGAGTGTTGTACCTATCTAGTTAGTCTGTCTGAAATTTTCCATATCTAGAAAACTTTTTCAGGTGAGGATAATATTAAAATGGATTTGAGGGAGGTGGGATAGGCTATGATGGTAGGGATTGGATTAATCTTGCTCAGGATAGGGATCGATGGCGAGCTTATGTCAGGACGACAATGAACGTGCTTAAAAACCGTAAGTAGGCCAAAGTAAGTAAGTAAACTCAGAGTTATACTTTCAGTATTGAATAAAAAATGAACTTCTTTAGATAAAAATGATTGGTGGAAAAAAAGCTAAATTATTTTGATACATAAAAAATAAAACGTTTGTTCATGAAAAAGTATAAAAATTACGAATTTCTTAAAGATTAAAAAATTACATACAAGATTTTCATTTCACATTTTATTCCCAAATACTCTAGAATGTAAAGTTACAAGATTTTGTCAAGCCTACACAGCCTTATCAATTGAAGGGTTCAGAACCATAGTGGGCCAAGCGCCATTTACTAAAACCGTAGAAAACAAGGGTTAAAATTAAGTTATAATCATAATTTAATGTAAACATATAGCAAGTAAAATAAAGTATACATATTAAAACTAAATAATATGTCAATCTTCATTAAACTATGGCATTCACTTAACTTTAACTCTTCCTTTCTCCGTTTTCAATAAATGGCGCTTGGCCCACTATGGCTCTGAACCCTTCAATTAAACATAGACCACACACCAGATGGGAAAAAAATCGATGAAGGGCTAATTTGCGACTCACAGGAGACATTTATGCTAAGCAATTCTTCATCATAAATAGATTGAAAAATTAATGGATATTGACAAAAGGGAATTTCAAATAGGCTACAAAAATTTCACAGCTAATATTCTGAAAACTGGGTTCACCATATCGCAAGAAACCTTTCAAAAGTAGTATCAAGAATATACAGAATTCAGTGAACTTTATTTAAGAAAATATAACTGTGCTACAATGGTTAAGAGAAGAACCATGTAAATCATTATAAAACTTTTAGGGTGCCATTCATAGACATTTCGCTAGCCCGCGCTACGAGCGTGCTAAACTAGCTGCGACTATCGACTGGTTACTTGTATAGGATTCATATCATATATCATATCATATCATATCATATCATATCATATATCATGTCATATCATATCATAGAGTAAGGGAGGGGATTGTCGGATAGGTCTGGTAATGTCGGATAATCTCGGATAACATATTTCTTTTCCATTGAATGGTGCAATCTGATGTGAAAATAATGCATTACGTTCTTTACAAGTAGACGAACATCTGCATGAATAGCCATTACTGT
>JAJSOF020000039.1:20223835-20236335 GCA_025594305.2 Periplaneta americana | reverse complement strand
CATTAATCTGGTAGATAAATTTAGAGCATCAGAGTGTACAGAAAGGAAGAAAAGTGTAATATGGCCAACAAAGGTAACAGAAGATGCTGTAGAACATGCTAGAGAAAGGATTCATCGAGGTTCTAATAAGTCGGTCAAGAAGTTAGCTGTAGAAATTGGGGTTTTTTACGGAAGTGCTCACAAAATTCTCAGGAATAAATTAGGTTAGTAATATGCTAAATAAAGTGGACATTAAGTAATGAATATAACCGCCTGAAGAGTTGAGTTTGTGAAAAAAATTGTTACCGGTACTATTCTACTGTTTTTTGATAAAATACTGTAAAAGTAATTATCAAACTGAAAATCGTAATACTGTATTTCCCTGTAACATAAATGGATACACTACTGTTCTCTCCTGCTATCGCTAGTAAAATGATTTGTTTACATATTGCACTAGCAATTCCAAACTCCTGTAATGGAAGGGGCAACAGTGTTTCCGAGTATAGCCAGGTTAATGTTAAAAATGTTGGTAAAACAAAGTGATGTCCCTGTACATACATACATACATACATACATACATACATACATACATACATACATACATACATACATACATACATACAGACATACATACATACATACGTACGGGCAATTCCATATGAAATCTATCAGTTAAAAACCTCGCATTTTTTTAATACTCTAATTTTTTCCCTGTTTATACAAGGTGGTGAGGAAATGCCGGCCCGGATGGCTCAAGCGGTAGGGGCACGGTATGTCTCTATCGCTTGGTCTGAAGGGTTGTGGGTTCGAGTCCCGCCTCGGGCATGGGTGTTGTGTTTGTATTAGTGTAAGTAAAACAAAGGAAACAAATGAAAAACGAAAACAGAAAAAAAAGGAGAGTACATTTTCATAAATATACTATCGAAAGCCAAACGTTTTCGTATTATTGAGCGACAAATTTAGCGTATTTTATAAAGACAAGCCTCTTTCAGCGCTCAGAACTCTGGAACCATTTAATGCAGAACATTGAACGAGAGCTTATTTTGTAGCTGACATTTGGTAGGTTATGTTAAGAAGTAATCCTTATTTTTATGGTACACAGAGATACAGACAATTTGATTTTACTTGCTTTTAGGCCATTTGTAAAAAAATTATTGAGAAAAAAACCTTGTATTATTAAGAGAGATTCGGCATTGTTTGCTTAGTGACTCGGCAATAAGTTTCGAGGGTATTAAATAGATTATTTTCACACGCCTAGACTTGAACGGCGCAGTACCGCACGCACTGGCCGAGAGATGAAGATAAGCGAGCGTTGGGCGTCATTTTACTCCTGTGTTTATGAAAATTTGTGATAAAGCTAGCCCAGCTATGCGCTACTAGACGAAACATCACGTGTTTGTCTCCTGGCCTTGATTGCATCGGCTAGCTTCCGCCTCACAGTCAGCTGGTTAATTCAAGTGCGTACTATTTATTTTCTTTGTTTGATATATTTAATACTTTCTTATCAACGGTGCATCAGTAAGAAATATGTCTTTATTTGTACTTTCAATGTGGAATATAACCATATATTTTAAAAATATTTTTTCGTGGCCAAAGGCATCTCAATGAAGAAAAATCTATGTTTCTCCATTTCCATAAAAAGTAAGAAAAACTGTTTATATGTCAATATAAACTTTAATTTCTCAGCATAAAAATAAACCATGATTTTGATCATTGGGTGAAAGGGTTTCGGAGCCACAACAGTTGAAATTTGCTAATTTTATGAAAATACGATAAATTTAAATACACTCGGGGACAAAAAAAACCGGACACTTTAATATTTGCTGGTATTTTACAAAACATTATCTTCTCATACAATATTATGGTAGCCATCTGTTGTTATGGAGATGTGTATACATTGTTGATTGTTTTTTGTTTTATAAACAAGCCATTACAATCAAATATTCCAATTTTGCTTTCGGAATCTCAGCTATAACAATTTTGTCTCAACCATTTTGTGCTTCATTATCGTTATCATTCATTATTTCTTTATTTTTACATTTTCTGAGTTTAAGTGGGGTTGTAACATTTGTCTTAAAACAAGATGCGACCTGAAGATGTGGCTCGAGCTGTAGCCCTTTACGATGATGGACTCAGTGTACGTTATATTGCAAATGTTATGAATATGGCTAGAAGCACAACCCATGATGCCATAAAACGGTATAGAGAGACCCTAGAATATACCAGAAGACCAGGTTCGGGTCGTCCAATAGCTACAAATCCAAATGAAGACAGGTATATGGTGTTGAGAGTTCTTAGGGAGCGCAACCTGCCAGGTACTAGTGTAGCCCAGCAATTTGTTAACATGCATGGACGCCCAATTTCGGCCAAAACAGTTAGAAGGAGGTTGAAAGCAAGTGAACTGATATCAAGTAGACCTGCAACTGGTCCCAGACTTCTCAGGATGCATCGAGTTGAACGACTGCGTTTTGCAAATGATCACAGGGATTGGAGAAATGGACAGTGGAGCTGTGTTCTGTTCACCGATGAGTCCCGTTTCGATCTGTGCTCACCTGATGGACGTGAAAGAGTTTGGAGAAGGGGGGGGGGGAGAACGATTTTCACAGTGTTGCAGTTCCGAAAATGTGCCGTATGGAGGTGGTGGAGTGATGGTTTTGGCAGGAGTGTGTATGGATGCTCGTACAGAGTTGGTTTTTGTTGAAAATGGAAGACTAACAGCTGATAGGTATATAAATGAATGTTTGGCTGATCATGTTGTGCCATTTGGCCAATTTGTAGGCGATAATTTTGTTTTAATGCATGATAATGCACGGCCGCATATTGCCCATGCGGTCGGAGATTATCTCCAAGAAGTGGGAATCCATTTTCTTCCATGGCCAGCAAGGAGTCCATACATGAACCCAATTGAACACGTGTGGGACATGCTGGGATGGCGTGTTAAGAATAGACGACCGAGACCAGAATCGTTACAAGAGTTGAGGTGAGCACTTGGCGAAGAATGGGAACTTATTCCTCAAGAAGACATTGCTAACCAAATTGAGAGCATGCCAAGTCGTATGGATGCAGTTATTCAAGCCAGAGGGGATAATACCAGTTACTAAAAAGGGTTTTTAATGTTTAGGGCACAATAAAATAAAAAAAACAGTTAGACCAAACGATGCCATAGTTATACGCCCTTTGTAATTTTTTGTAAATTTTCTCATTAGAGATTTTTTTCAAATATTGTCGTGTAAGGTGATAAATGAAACATTATTTTGTTTAAATGGGTTTTGAAATAATTAGCAACAAAATACAAGCAAATATAGAAGTGTCCGGTTTTTTTATGTCCCTGGGTGTATTTTTAATTTAAACACTATGAAGTTCTGATGCCTCAAACTTTGCACAAAGCATTGTATCACAGTTTTCAACGGACAGAAAAAGTTTCATTGTATTTAAAAATTGCAAGGTCAATTTTCTCTATATTTCGGTCGATTTGAGATGGAATAGGACATACATACATACATACATACATACATACATACATACAAACCTAGGGACATTTAGAAGATGTACAAGACATTTTGTTCATGCAAGTGCTTACAGAAGGAAGAGCAGTTCCCCAATATCGTCGGTAACATTAAATTTCATACACGGAGCCATCATCGTTCTACCACAATGTTAAAGTTCGCTCAATCTGCTTTAGAATAGCTTCTCCGCTTAGTACAATAGCGTATGGATTTAAATTGTGAATAGCTCTGCGATTAATGACGTCACGATACCGTTAAAGAATTGCGGACGAGTGGAGTGCGAAAACTTTCTATTGTAAAAGTTTTTAATACAGGCTATAACAATTAATCATCAAACGACAACAATGATGATGATAGGATGATAATGCTAGTAATGGTAATTGTGGTGGTGATGGTAGAGATGACGACAGCGACATCGGGCCGCACCTAGCAATTTCGTTGCAGAGATCATGTATTATTTATGGCTAGTATTCTCAATGGGAGAGTAATGTTAATAGATAATATTATTTACCTGTTTCTTCTTCATTCGCAGGACATTAATGAAGGAACACACGATTTACCTCTGCTATACTGAGCCGGTAACACGTGGCGTGATCTGCGTTGCAAGATTTATTTTAAAAATGTTCGCTATTATTCAATTTAAATTCATGGCTAAACGATTTAATTTTCAAAAAAGATTCAAGACAGTAAGGGCCCTATTCATAGACATTCTTAGAGCGGATTAAATGGCTACTTCCGGTGGATGATCAGCGAACTAACGTTTTTCGTATTCATAAATCAATGTTAGCGATAATACGTGTACTAAGAGGGGTTTGGCCGGCTAAATTTTAGACCCCGTCGGTAGGGTAGTTTAGAGGCAGACTAGCTTAGCAAGATGGGTGATTATGATGCAGTGAATGTTGGTTATGTGCGTCGAATTCGTGATGTGAGACGTAAGAGGAAGACGTACCTACCGAGATTGGACATATTTAGAAAATATGACGACGTAACTTTTAGGATTAAATGTGAAGCACAGGAACGCCATTTCATAATTTCAATTAAGAAACACGCCAAACGAATTATCTTTGCACCAAAAAACCAATGCTCCCTGGACCAAAAATAGACAAATTCAATCTTCTAACACGATATTTTTGTTTTTAATTCACAATTACAATGAATACTTTCATTTTATAGTTTATTTCAGCGATTTTGAAAAAGATAAGCAGTGGCGTTCCTGTTATAACATTTATACTTACATTTTGGACATTTTTTCTTGTGAAGTCGAATTCCCGCACGCTTCCATGTATATTTCTTGCTTTTTTTTACCACAGAAGAAAAAACAAATAGTTTATTGTAGTTTAATTCCGCCAATAACCTCAGAAATAAAGAGAAACGATCCAGAATCGCTTGCGTCTGAGCATGACAATTGTCAGTCTGCACATGCGCAGTAGCATTTTCAGCATCGTGTAACATTTTCCAAAAGGTAATACGCCGACTAACGTAGGCACTGATTAATCGGCGTCTCTGAATCCTGTAAAAGTAACCTGGCTATAACCGGGGCTAGTTTAGAATGCTCGTAGAATGGGCTAGCGTGATGTCTGTGAATATGGCCCTAAGGGTCGATTTCTAAAACACGGACGAAATCGTGGTTCCAAACCTCGGCTTTTAAAACGCGATCGAGGTCTGAATTCTTATGCGATTTCTAAAACGAAATCGAGACGCGGCTTGAGAAGAACCCGAGGTTCGTGGGATTTATATATGGCAACGCAGCTTAGAATCGATTTTTATTCTTGTTAACAGTCGATATTAGAAAGAAATGGACATCGGGATTAATATTTTTATTGACTTTCTTGTGTTAAATTCTATCGTACCTGGTTTATATGTTTCGACCTATTTGGTCTTCTTCAGAACTGGTCGTGGCACCTCTTGTTTTGTTTCCTGTGAGGGTGTGTTTGTGTAGTGTAATGTGGAGTCAAAGAGAGTGTGTGTGTTCTGAAATTGAGTTGAATAGCAAGAGGCGCCACGACCAGCAACGACCAGTTCTGAAGAAGACCAGTAATAGATTGAAACATGTAAACCAGGTACGATAGAAGTCATATAATACATATTTAGAAGTTATACAGTGTTAAAAGTTGTATAATCAAGATGTATTTTTATTGAATTGCAGCAAGTCACATTATTTTGTTCTGAATAAAGATATTGTTATATTTACTAATTTACATAATATAATATGGTATGTATGTGTTTATTAACACTACAATTGGGTATAGACTCGGTGGCAGCGATGTATAATGTACAATAATTACAAATACATGAAATAAAATAAAATAAACGTAAATCTATAAATAGTAGATGTAATAAACCTAGGACTATAAATAAAAACTATTCTATAATAACGCCTACGATAAACAAAAGTAAATCTAACTTATTAGTACTTCTATTTCACCCAACGATTACAAATTTAAGTAATTACATATCACCTTAATTAATTACATACCAACTTAATTACATATCATCTTAATTAATTACATTCCACCTTAATTTATTTACATATCAACTAAATTACATACCATATTAATTAATGACGTATCAACTTAATTAATTACATATCAACTCAATTAATTACATGACAAATAATTACACTGCACCTACAATTACATTTTCAGTCTAATCTTCTCAACCTTTCCTTCAATGTATTGATTTTAAGAGGACCACCCTGAAAGATTGCCGCAGGTAAGCTGTTCCAGTCTACTATTGTGTGGTTTAAAAAGGAAAATTTTGCGACGTCCGTCCTTTGTTTTCTACATTTAAACTTCCTAATATGATCAGCCCTTCCTAAGTATGATGGTGTTGCTAATCTAGCATTGATATCGGTCCATGCTTTGTATCCTATTTGTGCCTTAAAATATGCATTGCATGTGCATTTAAAATACTAGCATTGCTTAATAGTTAATAGGGAACGGATTTTTAGGTACCAGAATGATATTGCCCAAACAATTAGCACAAATCAGCGGTTATGTTGTAGTTCATCATTTATTCATAACTACTACCAACATTAACTGCCTGAAAACCCGGTTCCAAGGAATTAATAATCTAAATATTAACTGGATTAAAATTTCAATTGAAACTGAAATGTAGTCTGATTCTATTTTCACATATAATAGGCTAGTACTAAGTGGAAAGCCCCAGTAGCATAAAACTTAAAATAAGAAGACAAAATCACGTTTGCTTCATATTCTTATAGGCCCACATCAATTTCGAGTATTAAGCCAAATGCCCAAAACTACTGTGAAAACTAATAATTAAGTAACATCGTCTTATAGACATAAAGGTATAATTAATATAAAATATTATGTCTTACGTCCCTCAAAGCAACAAGAAGGTGTAAAAAGAATTCAACCCACCGCCTCTTGCGTTTAGTGCAGATTATATTTAGCGATCTTGCTAAACTTTGCGTTGATTCCTTCGGAAATCTAAATATTCGCCTGAAATTATCGTCGTTATACACTTACAAAGGATTATTCCTGTATCTCATCACTCGAATCCTAGGATTTAATACTTGTAGATACAAATTTTCCTTTGGTAATCATCCATCTGATCTGCTATCTCCATCTTGTATACATGAAGCCATGGTTTTAAACCTTAACTGTTCAAATTATATTTACCTATCTGTCTGTGTAGCAATCATCCATTTCTCTTGCGCCATTACAGGAATAGAGCGCTGCAAACATTGGGAAAGATTTTTTTAATGGAGAAAAATTCGTTCCGGCACCGGGAATCGAAACCAGGACCCTCAGCTTGACGCTCTTATCATTTGAGCTATACCGAGACCCGATCCACAGCGCCAGCCGAACTCTCCTCCTATGTATCGTGAAAAATTCGTTCCGGTACCGGGAATCAAACCCAGAATCTTGGTGCGCTGAGTGCTCTTACTATCTGAACTATGCCGAGACCCGATCCTGGTTAACAGTGCTTCATCAAAGGAAAAGTATAATAAAAGTTTTGTTATATTTAACCTCTTAATTTTGGTGTAGAAATTACCATTCACTCTATATAATGCCTATTTTGTTTCTGCATATTATTTGCGCGGCATTATTCCGAAAACTTAATTGATTACATTAATAGTGAATTATGCAACGAGCCTATAATGGTAGTAATTAAGACGCGAGTATGTTTATGAAACGAGCGCAAGCGAGTTTCATAATTTTCATACGAGCGTCTTAATTGCCATTATAGGCAAGTTTCATACGACTTTCTATAATCGGCCATATTTCTAACTCGAAATTATCCATAAGTATTCACGTTATTCTTATCTGACTGGGGAGCGGAACTGACCTTGTGCAATATCTCGTAATTTGTGAGATGTGCGCAGACGCGAAAGTATTGATTTTTTTCCGAGAAACTAATGTCATTGACCCTGATATAATCTAGAGAGTAAAATAAACATTAATCTTGATATTACCTTGAAATTGATGCAGACATTGAAAAACGAGATGACAAATTGAATTTATTTGAATATTATTTACAATTAACGCTAATTATTATAGTAACAGAACATAACCTTCTGCGACAGTATTGGATTTCCAGCCTCCGTGACGTTTCGCTAGTTGTCTTGCGATTGCATATCCGAGAATAATCGATACTTGCGCTTTCATATTGCTACAACGGTGTTTTCAGATTGGTGGAACACCTGAACTTTAATGAATAGGTGTACTTTAATGAGTTCCATTAAAGGGCTGCTACCAGGTTTATAATTACTACATTTCGGCATGGTCGAAAATAAAATGATTTGTCTCATACCCTTGCATACCTTGACGGTAATTATACACAGTAGTTAAAGGGTGTAAATGATATGTTGTTATTGAAGTGTTGTATCAGTGAAGAAGTATGTTGTGTCAGTGAAGTGTGTTGTATCAGTGAAGAAGTATGTCATGTCAGTGAAGTGTGCTTTGTAAGTGAAACGTGTTCCTGTCAGTGAAGCTTTATAATTTATAGTGGCAGTGCAAAGAATTTGAACAGTGAAATGTTTTTGAAGTGTTAGTGAAATCAGGATAGAATCAGTGAAATGTGTCGTAGTTCCAGTGCATTGAGTGAGTTGACAGCGAAATGAGTGTAATGTTGAAAGGTACTTGTGCAGATATGAACATATACTCGTGGGTTTTAGTTCGATCTTAGTTTTAAGATACAAATTAGAATATTTCAAATGTTATTTTAAGTGACCGTTTCATTTAATTTAGTATATTCCCTGTTGTTGTTGTTATTATTATTATTATTATTATTGTATTTTTATTTAATAAGTTTATTATTGTCATTATTGAGTTTAATTAGTTACCACTGCCATCGGGTATATACCCATTGCAGTGTGAATAAATACATACACATATTATGTAATGTTAAATAGCCTATTATTTTTTCTTCTCCTTACATTTCGCCCGTGCATTTCATTTAGGAAACATTTCTTCTGGGAAGTATCTGTATGCACAAGAAATATAATATCTCTAAAATCTTTCTACCTCCATTATTGAGAGATTTCCTGTTTACGTAGGCAGTACGCTAGATAAAAGCTGAGAAAAATCCCAAGGGACAAAACCAAGCAATCCAAATACCTGGAATAAAATTACTCATTTCTTTGTATTGTGTATATTATTGTATTTTGTATCTAATTGTATTGTGTATTGTAATTTTATTGGGTATTGTTTATATTGTGTGTACCACTGCCATCAGGTGCTTGCCCACTTGCAGTGTAATTAAATACATGCATACATATCACAAATAAACACAGTTATGATTGCCTCAAAATCGACATTAGCAGTTTCCTTCTTATTTTCGTTTATATAAAATTTGTTACGTCACCAGCTTTCCGAGAATTTTCAACCCACATTCTGTAAATGGGAGTAGAGAGACTTCCTGTTTACGTAGTCAACACCCTAGATTAAAGCTGGGAAAATTCCAAGGGACAAAACCAAGCAATCCAGATACCCAGAATAAAATTACTCATTTCTTTGTCTAGAATCGAAGCCATATTCTCTGAAGTTTTAGAAAATTATGAACACATGTTTGCTTATTTGCTAAGTTTATAATAATAGAGAGCAGAAACCAAAATTTTTCAATTTTTATCATGAGAGAAAAAAATGAATTTCTTACTGTTGTCAACATGTTGTCACTTACACAGGGACATAATTTTATTTTTACTCCAATTTTTATTGTACCTGAGTTTTTGAATTTATTTCACTCCCACCCCTTCTATTAGTAAACTTCCAACCTTCCTCCACACACAACCATGACCGCGTATGCAGTAAAAGTGAACAGTACTGAGTGAGTACTGGGTTTTCATTTCAAAGTGTGTCATGACGTCACTGTCGTTGGGTCACCGATTTGAAGCGAGTTTCAGCTTATATGTCAGAGAAGTTGCCTATTATTTAAGGCGTTCTTCAATCTGAACTTGAGAACGTGTACGGTATAACTTGAACGTCGTAGCAACAGATGGCGGTCTGTAAGGTCTGTGTGCTACCATAACCTCTTTCGAACTGAGTTTTGCGTCGGCAAGTCGTACGCAGGGTATTTGTTATCGTCGGTTGCGTACGGTAACATTCCACAACACAAATCAAATGCTCCGTGTCCATGTTGACCGTCGAAGTTAATGTCAACAAATACGTAACTAATCGTCTTAACCCTCTCCCCATATCCCGACAGTACGTATTTCCAAACAGTTCACATTCCTGCCACTACCGGCGTTACCGTACGTATCGGTACGTACTCTTCAGAATGAACGCCGTACTTGCTAGGCAACTTCTCTGCCTCATAGGTTATACACCTCTGCGGAAGAGTAGGAAGATTGAATTCTCTAGGCTCATCGGCTAGCCACATGACGGCATACAGCGAGCCATGACACATTTTGAACTGAACACCCAGTATAGTACGTTTTAGAAATACGTTCGGGCTTTCCAGTGACGAAAGAGCTTTCAATATTGAATCATATTTTCGCACAGGTACTGTCGTCCATTTGCCTACATCGTCCGTTTGCACCTCTGTAAAGGCTAGTGGCTGGGCTGTCTTAGCTCTTTTCTGAAAATATTAATATCTGTTAGGAATTGCACGTCTACGTAATGTTATACAACTGTTTAAAATAACTTAAATAAAATGGCCTCGTTAAGTAATTAACTGTCACGTGATTTCCTCGCTTTCTACGACCCTGCGACAAAACTACTTGGACGGACAGGACATAGCATCTCTGAGTAATTTTATCTTTTCGGATCGGGCAGAAGTGAAGATTGAATTTACAGTACGTAAGGTACTCTTTTATAGAACAGAATTATTTCAACATGAGTTACTAGTACGAAGGACGAAACTGGTAATTGGGATTAGGTGCAATAGTCTATAGTGCGATAATATGCACAAAAGAACTGAAGCCTGTATCGAAATGAACGGCCGCCATTTTAAAAAATGTGTTTAAATAACCATATTATAATTATTTTTCAATTTAGCTTCATTCTCTATATAGTACGCTAATGTGCTGTAGACAGTATACTATACACTGCATAATGAATACGTTCGCATGGATAAATAGATTCGTGAATAAATACACTTATTATTAATACAGTACTGTATTTTGATTGAACAAAAACCTAATGCAAATTATCAAATTAAATATCGCGTTATTTCCTAGTTTACGTAAATGGATGAACTACTTTTCTTCCATCCTATACCAGTAAAGTGATTTGTTTGTATTTTACGCCATTATCATCGAACTACAGTCGTGGAAGTGGGTAGCAAACGGTGTTTCCGGTTCTCTAAAGGTATAGCCAGGTTAATATTAAAAATGTTAGTAAAAATAAAATGATGTCCCTGTAGTATTTAACACGCGAAAGTAATAAACTACGTATCCCGAAGTACTATAGTGTTAAAGGTTGTGTAATAAAGATGTACTATATATAGGCCTATACATACATATATTACCGTTGAAACCCGAAATCCGTCAAAGCAGTTTCAACTAGTATAAACTAGTTTAAGCTAATGTAGATGTGTAGAGAGTTTTCGTAAGGTCTAGAATAGTAACAGGTTAAGTTTGGTTTCTTTAGGCTTTCGTTTGGTAAAATTCCAAACAAACCAAAAAGCTAAACAAACGAAGCCTAAACAAACCCATCCTAACCTGTCATTTAGTTTAGATCTCACGAAAATTCGCTTTCCATCTAACTTATATATTTGCTTAAATTAGTTTATACTAGTTGAAACTGGTTTTGACGGGTTTCGGGTTTTAAGAATAGCATATATATTTATATTTATTTTTAAGACATTTTGTGTGAATAATCTCAATAAAAAGTTTAAAGTCGTTGATTGAAATATATTATGTGTACATTTCAAATTAAACTATTTCTATCTAATCCATATGCAATACTTAGCAAGAGTTTAAACATTTATTTTAATTGAAGTACAATTCTTCTTATGTAGTGTAATAGCACTGGATTCATATCAATCGTACTAGTTTAATCAAGACATCTTTATTTATTACTAGCTGAAATCACCCGTCGTTGCCCGTGTTTTCCTTTCTGCTTCTATTTTTAATTAAATTGGTTGTTAGGCTGTTCGGAAATCTCGGAAATCCAACTACAGACAACCAAAACGAATTGTCTTTACTAAGCTTTCCTCATACGTAAAAGAAGAATCTTCCTATAGCGTTCACGTACTTGAATTTATGAACTTCTTAGCCAAATGCCTGCCAGGGTAGATCAGGCATCGAAAAGAAAACATTTCGTAATGTGCCTTACGTTCAACTGTTTTTAATATCAGTTGATTTGTTTTTGTTTGTTTATTTATGTATTTATTTATATTCTGACGTAGTTAAGGTCATTAGGCCTTCTTCCTCACCGCCAGAAATACGAATAAAATAATAGAAAATCAAACTATAAACAAAGTAAAACCAAACGAAAATACGAGTATATACAGGCTAGACTCACACAACTTAGACTGTCTAGCTTTGGCCTTCATGATGTATCAGCAATCTAATTTAAGCTATTCCTACATCTACTTATATAACCC
>JAJSOF020000039.1:20185522-20223735 GCA_025594305.2 Periplaneta americana | reverse complement strand
TTCAATTTAAACTAAAGTTGACATTTTTGCATAGTTCTGTCTATTGTAATGATAGAAATATGCAAAATTATCAACCGTAATCTAAATTAAAAAGTCAAATTTTGTGAACAGAATTATCATAAAAATCGTCAATTTTGTTAATAATTTGTCCACGTCTGTATTTCAAAATATTTGGTTTTTATGAACCTGCATTATCAATATGTGATTTACAAACAAAGAAATCCAGAAAGTATGTGAGTTTTGTATTTTTGTTTGAAAATATTTGGTTTCTTTGAAATTTCATTAACAATATGTGATTTACAGACAAAGAAATCATGAAAATATGTGAGTTATATGTATTTATTTCAAAATATCAGGTTTTATGCGCTAGCATACAAAATATTCATGTTTATATTAAATAAAACCTCGCCAATTAGGTCCTGGAGGTGCGTAACATCACCATACAAAATTTCAGGTATGTTCAATGTAGCAAAAAATATGTAAAACATAAAATTCTGGGCCCTATTAATAACGCAGGCTTCAGACCTGCACCAGTGGAGCCACTTTTGCCGCGATAAACTGTGCAGTTAACACAGTTAACCTGTACGTTTCCTAAGTACCCGTTCCGCCTGGACCATGACTGCAACTACTACCAAGAAAAAGGGAATACTCGCTTTTATTCAAACCGAAAAAGAAAAGGCAGCAATATATGATTCAGCAGGTGTTACTTTCATGAAACACTTATGTTTATGTATAACATCTTAATCCATATTTTTAGCTTTCTTTTCTTCTGGTAGTCAAATAATATATCTATAGATGAAGGGGCAAGTAAACAACAAATTGCAGCCCTTCTTTTGTCTCTCATATTTACACTTGAATACTCAGAATCGAACTGACGAAAAAAACTGATGAACATGATGGTTGTGCCCACACACATCCAGTTTAGTTTTCCTCCCATTTCTTTTACATAAACTGTACAGTTAAACTGAGCGTGTATGGGGCCCTTTACAGAAATGGGACTTCAGATGTATGCAAACAATTATTGTTCTTTCTCTGACATCCATCGGCAAGTGAGTTGTACTGCCTAATAATAATTGATGTACGAATCAGCCAGAATCTGAATAAAGAGGTAATAAACGCTAATAATGAATGTAATTAAGACCATAGTTAGAATAAGAGTGTATGATCCTTTGTGAAGCCATGAATGAACGTCACAATGAGCATCTCCTATAAACAAGTGTTCAGATCTCAGAAAGTATGTGTTGTAGGACCCATTTTTTTAGACATTATTTTCTTATTGATGCATACTATTACCTCCTAAAATATTGGATACTTTTTAACACCCTGTACAGACCGCACAATGGATCAATCCGTGCCTTAGTGTAAGGACCCATCCAGGCCTCGTCAAACCAGCCAGACAGCCAAGTGTTAATTTCACTAGATATAACTTCAAAACTGAACGTGACTTAAGAACGCGATATCCTATTCCTTGCCCTCCTTGTTTTCCCCTTGTCCTCCTTGTATGTATCTTGTTCTCATGTATTCTCTTTGTATTCCCCTTGTTATCCTTTTAATTCCCTCATTTTCATTGTCTTCTTCTTGCTCAACTTGCCTTGCCCTTGTTCTCCTTGTATTCCACTCCTTTTCCATGTCTTCCCCTAGTTCTCATTGTTTTATTTCTCTCGTACCATCCGAATATAGTTCTGTGAAGATATGGAGCACAGTAAACCTGTGCACCTGTAGATATTTGATTGCGTAAAGATATGTAACATAGTAAAGTTATGCATCTGACAATATTTCATCGCACTCGCATGTAGTTCTAGGTAAAGATATGGAGCACAGTAAATGTGTGCACCTATCGACATCTGATTGCACTCACACATAATTCCGCGTAAAGATATGCATTATAGTATGCTAAAGCTATGCATCTGTAAATATTTCATCGCACCCACATGTAGTTCTACATTAAGATATGCAGTGTACTGAGCTATGCTTCTGTCGATATTTAATCGCATTATGCGCGTTCTGTGAGAGTGGATATGAGATGAAAAACTGTATTTGTAATTTCATTTAACATTATAATATTAAGTCGCTTTTGCCATAATGTTACTCTGATTCAAACAATTTTATTTTAGTATGAAATCCTCACATTTTAATCATTAATACACTAATATTTAATAATCATGAAATAGAAAGGAAATTAACATTTTAAATAACACGCATCTTTAAATTCGATGACCAAATTAAATGTGAATGCTTGTGGTAAAAACACGATACATTCCTAACCGCACACCTAGTGTTTATTTTCCATACAACACAAAGTACATTACTCTCTTCATTAAATGAATATAAAACGAGGAAAGAAAGTTCCTAATAATTTAAAACTTACCTACAAATAGGGACGTATTCATGCGATACTCCAAAACTTTTAAGAGTAGTTCTGCTTACCTGAAACAAAAAGAAAATACATTGAATTACATTGTTTCGTTACAGTTTCATAGTATTAACTACTAGTAAACAGTCCTTTGTGTATCAATGGAACTTTTAACGTAAATCTATACATATAATTCGCTATAAAGAAGACAGAAAAATCATGAACGTCTTGTCGCTCATATGAATTGTCCCTTATTAGTGGTTAGTTTTGATTCGTGTTAATAGTTTACCTTTTCGACCTGATTTTTTCTGATTTTACACAATTATGGGCACACGAGGTCATAGAAATACCATGGAGAAAGAAAAAAACAATCAATCCTCTTCCTAATAACAGCTGGCCAAGGAATTGGCGGGTGCTGCACTCTATCGGTAAAGAACGAAACTAATTCTGAGGATATCAAAATATGGAATCATGTGTCAGAGGTTACAGAAATGTTAATGATTCCAAATAGACTCATTCGAGCACAAAGTGCTCGGGCTTCCCATGTTATTTTACCAACAATTATCATGAAATCATAACACAAAATAATTGCATATCAAAATTTAGTGTCAGACGTTTTTTTTTTTTTTTCAGTGTCTGCTAAATTAACTATCAAACCTATAAGCATATACACATCAACTCGTAACACTGTTTGCTTTTTTTAATAACATTAAAATTATTGGCCTCAACTTACAATAAGAATCCATCACCCACAGTCGAAATAGCTTCCCAAAATACAGTATTGGAATGAACTCTCCTGATCTAATAGCAGTTTCTGCAAGTCTGCATTGTAACATCGAGATGCATTTCATACCCTATCTGCATATTAGGTTACACCTGCTTCACAATAAGGAAAAACAATTACAATCAGTTCCGGTCAGACCGTAGTTGAGAGTGGACGTGTTTTCTTGTGCTGCTCCCAGTATTCCAGCGAAATCTTTTACAATGGGGGGACCAAAAAATAACCGTAAAGTGGAAAGTGAAAGCGGAAATGAAGTGAGTGGAGACAGCAAAGTAATATCTACTCTAAAACAAATGTTTGATGAGTTTAAATCAAGTATACAATTGGAGATAAGTGCATTACAGCAATCAGTTCAGTTCATGTCAAACAAGTTTGATGCATTTAGCGAAGAGCTGTGTAAGACGAAAGAAGATCTGAAAACAACACAGGGGCAAGTGCATGATCTAAAAAAGGAAAATGAACTCTTGTGGAAACAAATAAATGAACTCCAGCAGTACACGCGTAGAGACAATCTACTGGTGTTTGGGATTCCGGAAACTCCGGAAGAATCCGTTCCTATGATTGTCCAAAATATTTCGGAAGTCATCGGAGGACCGGAGCTTGTCGCTGACTTAAGTGTTGTACATAGGCTACCTGCAAAACCCGGCAAGACGAAGCCTATTGTCGTCAGATTCAACAAAAGAATTAGTCGAGACACATGGCTCCAGAAATTCAAGTTAGAAGCGAGGAAACACCCAGAAGGCCCAGGAATTCCGCTACAAAGGATCAACCCTTTGCTACCTGATGGGAGGCTGACTGCTGGTGAACATTTGACAATTGCCACCCGTGACCTACTAAACAAAACAAGAGAGGCAGCTAATCAGAAAGGGTACCGTTTTGTATGGACGAGAGATTGCAAGGTATTTATTCGTAAGGATGAAACGAGCCCTGCTTATAAGATAAATTCTTTCCAAGACTTAATTACATTGTAATTGTCTTACTGTCTGATTTTTGTTATCCTTTTTAATGTTAATATTTCTAAACAATGGATTGTCTAATAAATGAGCTAAATTATTATTCCGCTAATAATAACATTCGCACAGCAGTTTTGGAAGACTTTAACTCTTGCAACAGTTACATTGGTAACAATTTACACGATTTTAAATTATTTCACTTAAATATACGCAGCTTAAATAAACATTTCCTGGAATTCTGTGCCACTATGCAAAATTTTAATAATCCTTTCGACTTCATTATATTGACGGAGGCTTGGTTAAATCATGACTCTGGCTATGATTTACCAGGTTATAAAAAGTTTGTCAAAACGAATAAATATAATAAATGCGATAGTTTAGTTGTCTACTGCAAAAATAATATTGATGTCACAATAGTACATGTAGATATCCCACAATGTAATTCTATTCATCTTAATTTTATATGTAATAATACTCCATTCTCCATTGTGGCGATATATAGATCCCCAAACAATTGTATAAATGAATTTTTAGACAACTTTGAACTATTTTTGTTTAATTCTAAAGACACAAGCAATCAAATCATTGTTGGAGACATTAACATACAAATTCTAGAAGACAAATTAGACAGTACTGGCAATAGGTACATGAATATCTTACACGAATATGGTTTTGTCAAATTTTTACACTCTATCACTCGGCCTGATTCTAAGTCTTGCCTTGATCACATATTTTTAAAACAAAGAGTAACTGGAAATTTGTACCTGCTGTTTTGTGTAGTGCTATTACCGACCACTATGCAGTTATTGCATTATTCGAAATTGGAATTAAAAACTCTAATACATCTCAGTATCCTCTCCATATAAAAAGAAACATAAATTACAATAAGCTAATTTCGCTTATAGAAAAGAAAATTGGGATTCCGTGCTTAACTGTGAAAATGCTGAATTGTGCTTTCAAGTATTCCAAAATTTAATATCTAATTATATAGACATAAGCACAGATGTATCTTACTTTAAAGTATCTTCTAAATTAAGAAAATAAAACCCTGGATCACCACAGGTATCATTAAGTCAATCCGTATAAGAGACAAATTAGCCAGAAATATTAGAAAAGAACCTGATAATATAAATCTAATAAATTATTACAAAAATACAGAAATACTTTAACTCTTATTATAAGAAACATGAAAACTCAGTATTATCAATCTCAATTTCAGAAGTATCGAAATAATCCTAGGAAATTTTGGCAAACTATTAATGAAGCCACAGACGTAAATGTGAACCAAAATAGTATCATATCAGAGATTTTAAATGAAGAGGGAGAAATATTTAAAAACAAAAAGACATAGCTAATGAATTTAATAAATATTTCTCAAAAGTAGGACATAGCATTGCATCGAACATCAACAAATCGGCATTTAACACGAAAAATTATTGCAGTGGCCATAATAAGCACGCATCTTCCTCCATGTTTTTATCACCAGTAACCGAAGAAGAAATTTATAATATTGTTAAATCCTTAAAAATAATGTCTCACCGGGAATCGACAAAATTACAAATAACACATTAAAGATTATCATTAAACATATATTAAAACCGCTTGTTTATGTATTCAATCTATGTCTCACCCAAGGAGTTTTCCCAGAATCTCTGAAAAATGCTGTAGTTGTACCGGTCCATAAGTCAGGGAAAGAAAAAGTCTGAATAACTATAGACCTATATCCTTGCTCTCTAGCTTCTCAAAGATATTAGAAAAATGTTTAAAAACAGATTAGTAAATTACTTAGAGAAAAATGAAATTCTCTCCAAACATCAGTATGGCTTCAGAAATAAATTATCTACGGATGACGCAATTATTGAAGTCACTGGTAAAATTATGCAGGAGTTGGATAACGGTTCTAAATGTTTAGGGATTTTCTTAGATTTAAGGAAAGCTTTTGACACGGTGAACCATCGTTTACTTCTGGACAAATTATTTGATATAGGAGTCAGGGTATTGCGCATAAGTTATTTCAATCATACTTAAACAAAAGAACTCAGGTAACCAAAATTGATGATAATATCAGTGAAAATGTAAATATTGATATAGGTGTCCCTCAGGGAACAATTTTAGGTCCTATTCTATTTTTAATATATATTAATGATTTATTAAACATTGATTTGAAAGTACATAATGGCTCCTGTTATTCTTACGCTGATGATACGGTGGTGATTTTCAGTGGTTTAACTTGGGAGGACACTTATAAACATGCCAATGTAGGTATAAATTTTATCAAAAACTGGCTTGATGCAAATTTGCTATCTCTAAATATAACTAAAACTACTTTGGTGCCATTTTCTTTAACAGTCTCTGGATTGAACAAATTGAAATCACTTTCTCATTTAAAATTAATAATCCACAACTCATTTTGTAAACTCTCTACAACCTGTAAATGCCCTTGCCTGAAAGAATCTGTAGATGTGAAATACCTGGGAATTATTGTTGATCAGCACTTGAAATGGGATAGACAAATCACCTTTTTATGTAACAGAATACGTAAAACAATTTACAAATTTGTAAACCTTCGCCATTACTTACCTACTCACGTATTACGTTTGGTTTATTTGGCTCTAGTTGAATCTGTTATCCAATATGGTATAATTGGATGGGGAGGCATTACAAAAACTGCTCTTTTTCCTCTAATTATGTTGCAAAAACGTATAATCAAAATTTGTTTGAAAAGGCGACTGGATTATCCAACAAATTTGATCCATTCTGAATTGAATGTTTTTAGAATTGACCAAATTTATGAATACTCTTTAATGAAGTTCTATCATAAAAATAGAACGAAATTTGTAGCTCAGCCACATGCTCATAATACGAGACGAAATGAAATTCTTAAATTAGTTGAACCTAAATATTTCACATCTGCTGCTTTACTACACAGTACAAATTATGGTCCACGGCTATATAATTCGATAATAAAATTTCATCCAGAATTGACTACTTTAAGCAATGAAATTTTCAGATCCAGAATTAAAAAATTTATATGACAGACTTCCTGTATATATATTATGTACCATGTATTGTAAAACAAGTTTATTTCTATCCTAAGTGTATTTTTCTATTTTATCTTGGTTACTATGTCAACATGACCTGCACTAATTATACTACTAATAATAATTTAATATTAATCCATCAATCTAAACATCGTCTCTTTTTCACTCAGTTATTATTAATATTATTATTTACTAATTTTATTACAATCTTTATGTGAGCTTTTTCTTAAGTATTTTGTCTACAAAGTATGTGTATCTATGTAACGGAACTGTCCCCGAACACGAGCTTTGCTCTTTCGGGGTATTTTAATGTAACGTTTTTATGTATATGTTATTATTAAATAAATAAATAAATAAAATAAAAATATGTCACTAGATCTGAATTAGGAGAAAGTTTATTACAGGCTTAGTAAAGGAAAATAAAATTGTTCATTCCTTGCACACATTCTAAAATCCCCATCGTTTTTTTTTAATATCATAGCTATTAACTGTGGATCGATTTTTAACTTTTCTATCTGTATTTCTGTCCTTTGTAAATGTCATTTTGCATTATGAAAAGAAAGACATTTAGCTAAAGCTATAAAAATACGTGACAATGACTGAGCTTAAGTAAGAAATGAAGGAAGAAAACAATTATAAGCGAAGTCTCTAAAATGTACTATTAGGAAAGTCGAAATCTAATAAGGCCCAAACGTTTTAATCAGTATGATTTATTTCCAAGTCTTCAAAACGTTAAATCGCAGAATGCTGGTCAAACTGAATGCTTTCGGCCACATAGAGAAATGCATTGCTTCAAGACTGAATTTTCAATTCGTAATATTTAACCTCAAAATTGGTGAGAGCATATGTAGCTAGTCCAACATATTGAATGAAAGCTAATAATTTGATTTTGTTGCCTGTTAGAGTCATGTGATGCCGTGTACATGACATATTTGTATCACCCATCCAAAAATAAAGCGCCCGAATTACCTGTCTTACGAAAAGAAAACCAGTCATTTACATCTTAGTTCAGTGACGCTAAGAAAGTTGTTAGGTTCTCTGTGATAACTGCTGTCGTTGTAACTGCTTCACCACTATGTCCATAGTGCACCGAACTCTGTTCAGTAATATTCTGGAACTACTGACCTCTGTTCGTTATATTCTGGACCTACTGAGCTCTGTTGTGTGATATTCTGGAACTACTGAGCTTTGTTCTGTGATATTCTGGAATTACTGAACTCTATTCTGTGATATTCTGGAACTATTGAGCTCTTTTCTGTGATATTCTGGAACTACTGAGCTGTTCTGTGATATTCTGGTACTTCTGAGCTCTGTTTTGTGATATTATGGAACTACTGAGCTCTGTTCTGTGATATTCTGGAATTACTGAGCCGTGTTCTGTGATATTCTGGAACTACTGAACCCTTTTCTGTGATATCTTGGAACTACTGAGCTCTGTTCAGTGATGTTCTGGAACACACTGAACCCTTTGTGTAATATTTTGGAACTCCTGAGCTCTGTTCTGTGACGTTCTGGAACGACTTAGCTCTGTTCTGTGATATTCTGGAACAACTGAGCCGTGTTCTGTGATATTCTGGAACAACTGAGCCCTGTTCTGTGATATTCTGGAACTACTGAGCCGTGTTCTGTGATATTCTGGAACAACTGAGCCCTGTTCTGTGATATTCTGGAACAACTGAGCCGTGTTCTGTGATATTCTGGAACAACTGAGCCGTGTTCTGTGATATTCTGGAACTACTGAGCCCTGTTCTGTGATATTCTGGAACAACTGAGCCGTGTTCTGTGATATTCTGGAACAACTGAGCCCTGTTCTGTGATATTCTGGAACAACTGAGCCGTGTTCTGTGATATTCTGGAACAACTGAGCCCTGTTCTGTGATATTCTGGAACTACTGAGCCCTGTTCTGTGATATTCTGGAACAACTGAGCCGTGTACTGTGATATTCTGGAACAACTGAGCCGTGTTCTGTGATATTCTGGAACAACTGAGCCGTGTTCTGTGATATTCTGGAACAACTGAGCCGTGTTCTGTGATATTCTGGAACAACTGAGCCGTGTTCTGTGATATTCTGGAACAACTGAGCCGTGTTCTGTGATATTCTGGAACAACTGAACCGTGTTCTGTGATATTCTGGAACAACTGAGCCGTGTTCTGTGATATGCTGGAACTACTGAGCCCTGTTCTGTGATATTCTGGAACTGAGCCGTGTTCTGTGATATTCTGGAACAACTGAGCCGTGTTCTGTGATATTCTGGAAATACTGAGCCGTGTTCTGTGATATTCTGGAAATACTGAGCCCTGTTCTGTGATATTCTGGAACAACTGAGCCGTGTTCTGTGATATTCTGGAACAACTGAGCCGTGTTCTGTGATATTCTGGAAATACTGAGGCCTGTTCTGTGATATTCTGGAACAACTGAGCCGTGTTCTGTGATATTCTGGAACAACTGAGCCGTGTTCTGTGAAATTCTGGAACAACTAAGCCGTGTTCTGTGATATTCTGGAACAACTGAGCCGTGTTCTGTGATATTCTGGAACAACTGAGCCCTGTTCTGTGATATTCTTGAACTGAGCCGTGTTATGTAATATTCTGGAACTACTGAGCCCTGTTCTGTGATATTCTGGAACAACTGAGCCCTGTTCTGTGATATTCTGGAACTACTGAGCCCTTTTCTGTGATATTCTGGAACACCTGAGCCGTGTTCTGTGATATTCTGGAACTACTGAGCCCTGTTCTGTGATATTCTGGAACTGAGCCGTGTTCTGTGATATTCTGGAACAACTGAGCCGTGTTCTGTGATATTCTGGAACTACTGAGCCCTGTTCTGTGATATTCTGGAACAACTGAGCCCTGTTCTGTGATATTCTAGAACTACTGAGCCCTGTTCTGTGATATTCTGGAACAACTGAGCCCTGTTCTGTGATATTCTGGAACAACTGAGCCGTGTTCTGTGATATTCTGGAACAACTGAGCCCTGTTCTGTGATATTCTGGAACAACTGAGCCGTGTTCTGTGATATTCTGGAACAACTGAGCCGTGTTCTGTGATATTCTGGAACAACTGAGCCGTGTTCTGTGATATTCTGGAACAACTGAGCCGTGTTCTGTGATATTCTGGAACAACTGAGCCGTGTTCTGTGATATTCTGGAACAACTGAGCCGTGTTCTGTGATATTCTGGAACTACTGAGCCCTGTTCTGTGATATTCTGGAACAACTGAGCCGTGTTCTGTGATATTCTGGAACTACTGAGCCCTGTTCTGTGATATTCTGGAACAACTGAGCCGTGTTCTGTGAAATTCTGGAACAACTGAGCCGTGTTCTGTGATATTCTGGAACAACTGAGCCGTGTTCTGTGATATTCTGGAAAAACTGAGCCGTGTTCTGTGATATTCTGGAACAACTGAGCCGTGTTCTGTGATATTCTGGAACAACTGAGCCCTGTTCTGTGATAACCTGAAACTAATGATCCCTGTTCCGTGATATTCTGGAACTTCTGAGCTCTGTTCTGTGACGTTCTGAAACTACTGAGATATTTAAGTTTGCTTATTAGACCATTATCACGAGTATGAAGCAATGTGAAATGCAATTGCTGTTCAAAATGTTACTCACAGACACATATTCCTATTTCATTATCTACCTTTTATGGCGTTGTGAGCAGAAGAGATACGTTACTGGAGCTTAATGACAGCAGTGAGCAGTATGGGAAGAAGGAAACTGCCAACCAGACGAAGACTATGGTTGTCGGAACACAAAATATAGAAGGTAAACATGCAAAGTTAGAAATCTGACAGTAGAACATGTGAACAGCTTCAATTACTTGGGGTGTACTGTAAATAGTAATATGAACTGCTGCCAGGAAGTCAAAACAAGCTAAGCAATGATAAAGGAACATCATCTGCGGACTTCTTGAAAATAAGTAAGGATCAGAATAATGAAATTCTTTGTGTGGAGTGTAGCATTGTGTGGGGCAGAAATACTGATATTATGACGAAGTGAAGAGAAGCAATTCGAAGCATTTAAAATGTGGATATGGAGAAGAATGGAGCTTGTGAAATGGGCAGACAGAATAAGAAATGAAGAGTAGGTGAAAAAAGAATAATATTGAAACTGATCAGGAAAAGATAAAGGAATTTTCTGGATCACTACTGAGAAGAAACTGCCTACTGAAGGATGCACTGGAAGGAATGACGAACGGAAAGAAAAGAAGATAATGGCGAAAAATAGAGAATACTGAAGAATGCTGGGTTTGCAGTGAAAGGTCTGTCCTTGGGTAGAAAAATGTGAATGAATGAACGTACTTTTTAATGGTGTATTCTTGTAATATTGAACTGCTATTGTGTTTTGTTATGTTGCGTGATGGCAATGTGCAATTAAGTATTGAAGCACAGGTGCGCGTAACGTGTGTTTGGTATCGTGATATAACATATTTATATAAAGGACGGATACATTGCAATGAATTGGCCAGACAACGAGATGGTTCCATTACCTGATCGTTACATGTGATCATGGATAATGGCGGCGCGTCGTTAACCGAACGATTGCAACGTCGCGTCGGTTTTCCACTCCGGACAATAGGGTTCGAATGGAATTTGTAGAGGACGTGGATGGCGTTGGGGCAGACTTTCTACGTTTTTGCATCAGGATACCACATCTCATCCATTTACTTTCATTCCGTAAATTGAAATAGAGAACATGTGACTACCGACCTGATTCCCTACCACAGACGCAAAAATTACCTTACTCATGAGAAGGAATCACTGATTTGGTGTAATGGAATTGGGTGATGAAGTGATATTTAATACAAATGTGAACACGAAAGTGATTGTAGTGGTAGTAGTAACAGTAGTAGTAATAATAGTGACATTAGTACTAATATTAATAGTAATAGCATTTATAGTAATAATAATAATAATAATAATAATAATAATAATAATAATAATAATAATAAATGGGGCTTAATATTTGTATAGAGAGTGGTGTGCGGAAAGCAACGGGAAGCTACCGGATTTATCTTTCTCAAGAAAAACTGGAAACATAGCCTGATGAGTAGACTTCGTTGAATTGCCACACGCAGCATGCAATCAGGTTGCCGATGTACGGTAGTATAGAAGAGGTGAGCGACTGCCCGGTCTCGTAGTATAAGTAGTTCATGTTAAGAGTTGTGACCGGTCCAAATAGACAGAGCAGCTATAGCTAATGTATACCTATGTAAGCACTTGTTTTTGCATTACTGTGGTTGGAATAGTCAAAGCTTAACATTTGTTCAGTGCAGACAAGAATTCAATCAAACAGACTAAATGAGAGTGTTGCTGTTCCTAACAATTGCCCCCTGGAATACCCTTACCCCCGCAGCCAGTCGTGTCCAAAAGCATCACCCTGTTAGAATCGTCTAAACTACAACTCTCAGAAACCCTTAATATAGTTTATAAAGTATCACAAACTGTTATCCAAAATAACAATTCACTAATTTCAGAAAAAGTGAAACGTAAATTGAGAAACATTATTGCTGAAAATTCTGCCTATTCACAACTTCGTATTGTAAATGATGTACTATCAGGTCACTACAAGATGTCTGAAGTTGGTGTACTAAAAAGTAGTGACTTTACGTTCTTCAAATATGCACCTATTACATCGTGTGATGTTGAACGTACATTTTCCCAGTATAAAAACTGTTTGAGTGACCATCGGAGGAGGTTCACTTTGCAGTCGCTCAAAATGTACGTAACTCTTCACTGCAATGCACATATTCAAGGATGATGTGAGTAGGCCTATATTACAATACATTTTAAGAGTTAACATATCTCACAACAAAATAATTGTGTATTTACATGTTTAGACATTTGCTACTTCAATGATCATTCATTATATTTCTTGACTGCAGGATACAGGTTTTATTGTAACCGCAGTATACTGCTCAGTGTTTACATCAGAGGCATACTTCATCCGTTGCACGTCTCCTTCTCATACTATACCGCGTGCGTAGTAAACCTTACGACTCTCGTGGCAATTCCACGAAGTATGATGATGAGTAAATATGATGCTGAAACTGATCAGATACCTAAAGGAAAAGGAATTTGCTGGGTCACTGGTTGAGAAGAAACTGCCTACTGAAGGACGGACTGGAAGGCATGGTGAACGGGAGAAGAGTTCGGGCCAGAAGAATATATCAGATGACAGACAATTTCAAAAAATTATAGTATACAGGGTGGCTTACTTAATCCTTTTCACCTCCGATAGCGTGTTAAATATTTTAGATATACATAAACCGACAATTACAAGTTTAATTACATCGAAGGAACATCCGACACACGTAATGTATTTTTTTGCACATGAAACACTTTTCAAGATATTAGAGTCAATTTTCTTTTTTTAATTGGGAACGAACTATGTTTTGTATTGCAAATGTTGCGTTAGCTCTGTCTAATAACAACTGGCTACTTTACAGACTGTTTCAATGTCACCGGTAAGAGTAAACATGAACAATGTCTGAACTAGAATCGAACAGAGGGAAGAAAATTCATATTAGAGTTGTGAGTCAATGCTTTTATGTCTCACTTCATCATGTGCAACATTTCCGTAGTAGTAAAATGTACAGTACATTGTGATTGTGATATAATTGTCGAAAAATTCTAACCAGAATTACCCTTCCTCTGTTCGATCCCTGCTCAGACACTGCTTATGTTTACTCTTATCCTTAACATTCGAACAATCAGTACAGTAGCCATTTATTAATAGAATTAAAGCAACATTTGCAATACAAAACATAGCTGGTCCTCATGCAGAAAAAGAAAGTTGACTCTAATATCCTCAAAATGATTTCATGCAGCTACAAAAAATACATTACGTGTATCACATGTCCCCTTCAATGTGGTTTAATTTGTAATTATCGGTTTGTGTATAACTGAAATATTTCACATGCTATGGGAGGTGAAAGAGTTAAGTGGACCACCCTGTATATTGAGCAAATTATATTTCAAAGTTACAGAATTATTCATTGCTCAGAATAATTATACTGAATTTTTCTGTACTTAAAACTTATGTCCCCATTGCTAGGGTGACCAGACGTCCTCTTTTCTCCGGACATATCCTCCTTTTTGTCCGGGGTCCAGGCGGATTTAAAAAAATCAAGAAATGTCCTCTTTTCCATAACTTATATGCCTGATATTTTGAAATTATCTGATTTGCCGCCTACCTCAAGTAATTTTCTTGTAGGTGGCAACAGCATCGAGAGAATATACTCTTTGCCAACGATCATTACCTCTCTTTGCTCCTACTTGTTACGGTCATTGCTTCCATTAACTGTAAAATCATTTTATATTATTACGTTTTATCATGAGTATGCTGTAATAATATAGATATTGACATAATTTTGAGTATAATATAGGCCTAAGCCTAAATCTAATAAATATTTTCTGCCCTCTTTAATAAATAATAATTTTAGTTCCCTTGACTTTCATATGTAGCTAACTGCAAAATTATTATTATTATTATTATTATTATTATTATTATTATTATTATTATTATTAAGCTTTTTCATAATTATTTTGTAACAAAATAGATATTAATATATATTTAAGTACTTTAAATATTTTGCAATAAATAGATATTGCCTTAATATAGTGGAGTGTTTTTTATCTTTATATATTGCCCTAGATCATATATGTAACAGATAACTTCTCGCTACGTTAAAATCGGCAGCACTTTGAAGAGAACAACCGCCAGGATCGCCACCCGTCCGCCGTAAACGAACACGAGATGGCAGCACAGTCGCTAATGCAATTCAAATGGGTATTATGACGTGACTCCCTATGTAACAATTAGATGGCAGCATAGTAAACTTGACAAAAGTTGTTAACCTCAAAGCCTATAACCCCGACATATCTGTTACATATATGATCTAGGATATTACTTAATCATTTGTATTTTTATGCCATATAGTACGACTTTGCTAATCAACATTTTATGTCTTGTAACCCACATGTATTCTCCTATTAGTATATTAACTGTATAATATGTCTCAATTTATCTCGAGCATTTTTGGTCTCATAAATTGTGTGTTTGTGTGTGTGTGTATACATATTCCCCTTATGTTATGTAATTGATTTTGATTATGTGTAATTTTCTACTTTATTTTATATGTTATGTAACCTATCTTGACTAATTGTAATTTTATATTATGTAGCTGATCTTGACTATTTGTAATTTTCTACTATATTTTATGTAATTTCTAAGGTATTTTCTTTTGTGCTGTTTTGTAATCTAATTTTGTATTTCATGTATGTTATTGAAACCATGTTGAGTGGAAGAGAAGGCCTCATGGCCTTAACTCTACCATGCAAAATAAAACTACTACTACTACTACTACTACTACTACTACTACTACTACTACTACTACTACTACTACTACTACTACTACAATAAGCTCAAACCTAAGTACATATTTTCTATCCGCTTTTTTTAACAATGTCCCCCTTTTTGAAGCTTTGTGTCCTTTTTTTTATCGATGTGAACCTGATGTCCCTACCCATTGCAATATACAGTTTCTTCATAAAATTAAAATTAAGAATCCGCAAGTAGTGGTATATTTTTAGTTTTGTTTGCTATTTCCTTAATATAATTTCTTTATTAACCGTATGTGGACTTTATATTTTGACTGAAGAAACGAATAATATTAATTTAATATAATAAAGAAATCTTAAGAATGAAAGAATTAATGAATGAATAAATAAGCAAATGAATAATGTGAAACTAATAGTCGGCTATAAAAAGGGAAGGCAGATATAACTGAGGTGCTAAGGTGATGGATAGAATGAAGATTGAACGAGTGAATGTAAGGAAATGATGTCTACGTGAAAGAACGTTTGGTTGTGTAAGTGGAAGCAAAGCTGTGACGACGGAAAGTTTTGATTATGCGCACAGCTCATTAAATCCGACTGAAGTAATGTGTCAGATAAAACCGAAAGTTCACAATAGGGGTGCAGGGGTGTGTTTCTGCCCCCACTTCCTCGGTCCCCGAGCTCATTAGCTTATGTGATTGGCTTCTAAACCCCCTGCGGGCTGTCTGGGGGTGACGAGGACGTCGGGGGGAAGTACGTGGTAAACGTTCCACAGACGTCAAGGCAGAGAGACGCGCCATGCGGGTAGCCGAGAGACTAGGGGCAAGGGTATACCACATCGACAAAACTTGAGACCATGGCTTAGTGCAGGAAACCGCACACAAGTAGTAAATTTGGAACTGTGGTTTACATTATTTTTAGCGGTAGTAGTTATCAAGTTGTTAAATTTACCTCACTTGGTGTCCTCCTCGGATTCCATTGTTTCCGGTATCAGAGCTTGTCTTGTGCCTCTGACAAGGAAGATATTAATTCTGGCGAAACGAGAAAAATAACTTCAATATCTGAACACGCTTTCTTCACCCTTATAATCCTTCATTTTTATGTTACACTTTCAGTTTCTGTTCACAAAAACTAAAATTAAAAGTGATAACGCTGTACAGTAAAATCTGTCTGAAAGAAAATCCCTATTGAGAGACCACTCCTCCTAAAGATCGATTTTTTAAAGAACCGAATTAAAAATCCATAAAACCAATGTAAATCACACCCCTTTTAAGAGACAACCTCTCTCCCCGACCACCGACCAGTGATTAAATAGCAATTTCCTTAATTTTAAAAGACCATACTGCATTTTAAAAATATAAAATTTAGTATTTTATTGAATTACTGTAGCCTAAATAAATTTCATGAAATTCGTACAGTACTAGAAGTTAAAATGATGTTTGACAACGTTCAGCGTATTCCGAATCTCACCGGTCCGGTGGCATGAATGACGTCACGTTGCAGCGAAATAAGGAACAAAACTGATCGATGGCTGTCATGGCGACTGTACAAGTTGTCTGTGCTGCGCTAGCAAAATTTTGCGAAATTTTCGTACTCCCATCTCGTTCAAAGAAAAGATAGCATAAACAATTTATTTCTTGGACCGGTAGTAATGGGTCCGTTGACATGTTCGCTTTAACATATTGCTTTTACGTTGTGCTCATTACAAACAATACAGCAGAACACACCGCCATGACACAACATTGCACGATCAGAGTATTCAGAATCTCACCGGTCCGGTGGCATCAATGACGTCACGTTGCAGCGAAATATGGAACAAAACTGCTGGAAGGATCGATGGCTGTCATGGCGACTGTACAAGTTGTTGTCTGTGCTATGCTAGCAAAATTTTGCGAAATTTTCGTACTCCCATCTCGTTCAAAGAAAAGATAGCATAAACAATTTATTTCTTGAACCGGTAGTAGTAACGGGTCCGTTGACATGTTCGCTCATAAGCCATTAACATATTGTTTTTAAGTTGTGCTCATTACAAACAATACAGCAGAACACACCGCCATGACACAACAGCGCACGATCAGCGTATTCAGAATCTCACCGGTCCGGTGGCATCAATGACGTCAAGTTGCAGCGAAATAAGGAACAAAACTGATCGATGGCTGTCATGGCGACTGTACAAGTTGTTGTCTGTGCTACGCTAGCAAAATTTTGCGAAATTTTCGTACTCCCATCTCGTTCAAAGAAAAGATTAGCCTAAACAATTTATTTCTTGAACCGGTAGTAATAACTGGTCCGTTGACATGTTCGCACATAAGCCATTAACATATTGTTTTTACGTTGTGCTCATTACAAACAATACAGCAGAACACACCGCCATGACACAACAGTGCACGATGTTATTCGTCTGCTAATTCCCGCCCTATACAAGAACCAATCAGATTCACTGATGGCGGCTGATGGAGACTGCCACCACCTCTGCAGCTGATGGCACCGGTGCGACACCGGTGGAGCATCAATGACGTCATCGGTGGAATTCGGAACACCTTGATGTCATCGGTTTGCTCACCGGTGAATACGCTCGTTGTTAAGTGATACCGTATTCACGTTAATGCCGACCTCTGGCCTTAATCCCTTAAGGAATGTTGGGGATTTCTACGAAAAAGGTACAATGACTGCTTGCAAATGGCCTCCGAGGTATGACAAAGGGTTATTTGCATCGCTATTAAACAGTTTCTTGAAAGGTGAGATTTCTCATGCCGTATGACGGTTTTACGTTTCGTTTTGTACGTTAAAAATCAAATCGTTACTTGTTAATTACAGTGCAATAATTTATTTTTTATTCCTCCTGCCTACTAGAATGATCTGGTGTTTAACCCTCCGATGACGAGGATGAAATAAAGACAGAATTTCAATCGGAAAAAATGTGACTAGAACAAGCCTTATGTAATATTGAGTTGATTCAACAATCGGCACCACTGAAAGACTGCATGAATCGAGAAGATACAAATGAACTTCTTAACATGTGAAAGAACAGTCTTGAAAATGAGAGTGTAAAAAGGAAGTGTAAAAATTTAAGCAGAGTTCAATTTATGATTTTGAGAAGGGGAATCAAAGGTGAAAACTGGAAAAACAACGTAAAATAAGAAATAAAGTTTTGATTTCAAGCTTTTATTGCAAGGAATATTTTCCACGCTTTTATTTGATCAACATAGAAAGGTTTTAACCCATTATTTTTATAAAATAACTCCCCCTATTGACAGACCACCCCTCTGAAAAACGAGTTTTCATGGAACCAGCAATGGTCGTTTAATCTTCGTAATTCTTCTTAAAATCTCCATCCACGTAAATTCCAATTGAAAATTGTGATCACAAAACGCGTCAAGTCCATTTTATGAAAGATTTTCGCTAGTTTTCTATCCACCGTTCTACGAACTGAGCGAGTTTTAAAGTGACATGCACAATAACACAACCTTTTAGACAAGGGCCCGCTTGTTTCGGAAGAAATATAATGAAGTCTCAAACAAAATAATATATACAGAGTAGAAGTAAAATAACCTTGCAGATTGAAAGGGATGATAAGGTACACTTAAATGAATAGAAAACATATATTACGTTTTGTAATTAAATGCACGGTTAATTAGAAATTTAAGTTTGAAGTTTCAGTAGTCCGGCAACATCGCCGCTAACACACAGTACTCGTGATACAGATGTAAGAGGTCAACAAATTCGGTGAGTCTCGGTAGGTGAACTGTTCTCTACCTCGACGTTGCCAATTGCTGGCATCGTGCAAAGGCATGAAACGAGAGGATTTTAAAATTAAATTTACACGAAAACCGTTCACACTATCGAAATACGCCAAAGGGATAAATTATTCTTTATTAGATTTCTTATCGATGTTGGCAAAAATCATGGTTCTACTCGGAATAGCCATCGAATAAGAGGTTGTTAAACATTTGGGAAAGAAATATTTTTCTAGAAAAAAAACTCTGAACTTTACACCAATATGATATATTATAGATTTTAGTTACGTACAACATGAGCTATTCTCTCTGAATATCTGCAAGGTTATTTCACTTCCCCCTCTGTGTGTGTGTGTGTGTGTAAATTGGCAAATGGACTGAATGAGTTTTTGAATCACGATCTTCATTTATATACAGTTTTTTTGTAATTAATTTACCATACAGTAGCCCTACATAGGCATTATACATTAATTCCCAAGGTGTTTGCTTCTATTCTCTGTTAAAGTCATATTGCATAAATAGCTCAAGAAGATTATACTTTCAGGTTGTTTCAAAAAGGACTTCACAAATGTAGAAGTTAATAGAAATGTATCCACATATCTTACAGAATTGGTTCAGGTGTGATTTAAAGGATAATACATCAAGTTTCACTCATGTATTGCCGCAGTACGAATTCACCATAGACGGTATTATGTATCAATACATACTCGAAAATTTCCTCATTCCACAGATTCACGAAGATGTCAAGATGGACGCATTCACTACCAGCAACATGGGGCACCACTTCACTACTGCTTCGAGGTTCGTTTCTTACTTTATGTGATGTAGTTTATGCTGTGGGTAATTTTATGGTTTATGGTGGCTGAACTGTTTACTTTATTTTTCCTGAACGTACCCTGATCTCCTCCGCTGATTGGAGGAACGACACGTATCGTCGGCCTCGGTTTGGAGACCGAGCGAATGTCGAGTTGGTGAGAGAATTCGACGCAGTTACGACTTCAAGAGAGAAACGGGCAGTCTCCCGTCTCTGCTGAGATAGTCAACTCATCGTATTACGTGGTTCCGGTGGTCAAGGTGACCCCGCTGATGTGGATAGCTGGGACTATCGTCTGTGTGGTATATTTCACCGGTGGAACATCGTTTGGATATCATCGCTTTACAGACTAATGGATGGTCTGTTTCATTCTCAGCATTCCTGATTTTCATATTCTATATTACGAGGGATCGCCGACGTCCATAAGCCTACAGGGAAGTTCTCTGGGGCCGTTACGCCATTAACGTATATAACGGCTTACTTGGTTACCGTGTGCTTCCATGGATTTCAACTTTGATTCAGCTAAAGGTTGGAGACTACAACTTTATATGTCTTATTTGAACCGAGTCTATTCAGACTGTATTTTCTATGAGTGTTCAGTTTAGTCTGTTATACATCGCTTTTCTTACATTCAATTTGATTGCAAACATTAATTTTCTCTCTTTCATTATCTCACTATTTTATATTGTCATTAGATCTATAATTTTTGTTTTTGTAGTTTTACTTTAATTTATCTCTCTCAGTTTGTTAATATTAAATTGTTATAATTATTATGGTACTTATATTATTTGTGAAAGGCAACCAAAAATACCTAAAGTTATGATCCTTTCCCCTTTCCTGGGTTTCACTCAGGCACGTTGATACAACATTGATCAGCATTTTCCAGGTTGTTGGATTGGTATTGCAGGGTCAACTGTATGGCCACCTCCCTCACCAGATCTGAACTCCTCGATTTTTTCCTTTGGTTGTTCGTCAAAGATAGGTGTTTGCTTCTCCTTTACCTGCCCATCTTGCTGAACTGAGAAATAGAATTAATGCAGTTGCAGAAGTGTCTTCTAATCTACGGGCAAGAGATTGACTATATGTTGGATGTCTGCCATATCACTAACGGTAGCAACATCGAACCAAAATAACTGCTTGGTAGAAACTTGTTTAAAATGGCACCTTAAGAATTTATGTAAGATATATGAATAAATATCTATATGCTTCCAAAGTTGTAAAGTTATTTTTGAAACACCCTATTTATTCAAGTTTGAATAGATATCATAAAAAGGCTGTACGACGTTCTAGTTTATTTCCGAAGAGAAAACCATTATAATTGTATAGACGCAACTTGAGGCAAATATTAATTTTTTATTATCAGGTTTCACAATGTCCTAGGTTTTTAGAGCACTTCTCCATTCTTCTCTATTCTCCCATGCCCTATCTTCTAATCCCCTTTCTCTCATTAGTCTACATGTAATTGTTCCTTGGATCCATGTCAGTTTTGGTCTTCCAATAATAATTATGATGATGATGTTGATGATAATAATAATAATAAATAATAATAATAATAAATAATAATAATGATAATAATAATAATAAAAATGTGATAACATTAATTCATTTATTCATAGTTTTATTCCCAATGGTAGGTCTTTCACTGAAAACCCAGCATCCCCCAATATCCCCCAATGGATCCATTTATCTTAATGTTGCCTATAGTCTGATATATTCTTCTATCCCCAACTGTTCTCTCGTTCACCATTCCTTCCAATACATCTTTCAGTACGTTTTTCTGAATATAACATTTAAATAAAACCGCCGAGTTACCTCTGTGGTAGGTGTCTGCCTCCAGACTAGCCGGCCCGTGTTCGATTCCCGGCGGGGTCAGAGATTTTCATGTAAAACATATACCTCGGGACTAGGAGAGATGGTGGTGCGCAACTTCTAATCACTAGATTGTGCACCAATATGCCTGGGTTAAATCCCAAATCTCTCCGCAGTGCATTTGAAGAGAAGGCATATGTCACTGTTGATAGTGATTACTTCGTCGGACGGGGACGTTAAGCCTGGCGGCTCCCTTGGTGCTATTCGACAGGAGTAGGCTATGTGCCGGCACCGGGTTTCCCCTTCTTCCTTCCTCACCATCATCCCCATGAATGGTTAACTCGTGCTCACAAAGTACTAAAAAAGCTTAAAAGAGAGAAAGACAGACGGAGCCAGCCGCAGCAGTTACAAGTTGTTTGTAGTTCCGCTGGAAAAGCAGTTCACTGCCACGGTGCGCTCTGGCGGCTCATGCAGGTGGTCGTGATATCTACTCCATGATTTGAATTTTAGAATGACGTATGGTACAATACTGATATTAATTATATACAGTCTGTACCTAAACACACATAACAAAATTATATTATTTGCTAGCTTTATAAAATATTTTAGCACTGGATATACAAACTGAATACAACCTTTCCAAGGTACAACAAATATAGATGCAACACTTATTTATTATTACACTATTTGTTAATATTTCTTATTATATGTCTTATTTGAAACATAGAACGCGAGAATTTGCAAGTCTTTATACATTAAAGAGTATTCCTCTGTTCTCAGAAAGGTAATAGTCTATATTCGCAAACAACCACAAATTCGAGGAACTCATTTTTACATGTCACGGCAGATGAAATAAACTTACTTCTACACTCTTCCTATACATTAAGAGTTTTTACACTTCTTTCTTGTATTATACTCTGACTTAAGCACATACAGTATAATGGACCTATAATTGAAAATTCTGACTTAGGCAACATTAGACTACGAACAGTTCGATTCCTGACTTCGCTGGAATCTGAGTGGCGTGCTGTTCTGTAGATTTATCTATTCAAGCTATAAATTTTCAGGACCTTCTATCGGCTGTAAGCCAAAAGGATTATAGAAAATCTCGATTCCTAGCAATTGACACTGTTTATCCAAACTTACTAGTGAATTCTACTGTAGGTCTTGAAGTAGGGTCTTACATTTGATAAGATTTTCTTATATTCTTCAAGATAGTTTATAGTCAAAGAATGTGAAGTTGTCTATGTTCTACATGATACTGCCACATTTCAAATTTATCCATAAATGCTCTTAGCTAGTAGATCATATATCGTGCAATTCTGTAACTCGCACGCACAACGTGCTAACGATATTAGATATCAGTCTCACCTTGTTGATATCCCATTTTTATCTTTAGTTGTTCTAAAGCAGATCTAGGCAGTGTTTCTTTACTAAAATCTTCGCTGTGTTTATTTGTTACATAAAATGTCATGCGTAAGAAATTGTAATAGTACATAATACAAGCTTTACCTCCCTTCTTAATAAAAAAAACTCTTTCTCTTTCGACTCATCACTAAAGGGAAACGATCTGGGGATTATTTTGTTTTTCACTTAAAACGAGCCGCCACTGGAGACGCGAGCGAACTTCTGTCTTGCAAGAACCGCATACAGACACTACAGCTAGTACAGAGTCAATTCTACCTGCACTGAGGTTGTGTTGACACTTTGAGAGCACGAGTTGCCCACCCATGATCATCCCCCATCCATTCCCTACACTATACCACCACGAACTCTTATACATACACTCACTCTACTGGGTGTTCAGTTCAAAGTGTGTCATGGCTCGCTGTATGTCGTCATGTGGCTATCCGATGAGCCTAGAGAATTCAATCTTCCTACACTTCCGCAGAGGCGTATTACCTAAATGCGAGAGAAGTTGCCTAGCAAGTACGGCGTTCATTCTGAAGATTACTTACCGATAAGTACGGTAACGCCAGTAGTGGCAAGAATGTGAACTGTTTGGAAACATGTACTGAAGTGAGTTTTTTTCTTACTGTCGGGATATGGGGAGAGGGTTAAGACGATTACTTACGTATTTGTTGGCATTAACTTCGACGGTCAACATGGACACGGAGCATTTGATTTGTGTTGTGGAATGTTGCCGTACGCAACCGATGATAACAAATACCCTGCGTACTACTTGCCGGCGCAAAACACAGTTCGAAAGAGGTTATGGTAGCACACAGACTTTACAGACCGCCATCTGTTGCTACGACATTCAAGTTATACCGTACACGTTCTCAAGTTCAGATTGAACGCCTTGAATAATAGGCAACTTCTCTGACATAAAAGCTGAAACTCGCTTCAAATCGCTGACTCACAACAGTGACGTCATGACACACTTTGAAATGAACACCCAGTATTACACAAAAACTCGTCACAGATACACTTCATGTACAGCGTGGCGCGCCGAGGTGGTGAACACATTGAAAATGGGTCACTATCTTTCTATCTATCCGCTATATGCGGAACCCGATTGACGAAAGTCAAATGCGTAAGCATTAGATACACACATACACACGCACAAATGGGAGAAGGTCGCTTCCTTTGAAGTACTTTCCTATTTCAAGTACACAAACACTGAAATGGATATCATGGTTAAGAGCGTTCAAGAGTAGAAACTAAATTAGTAAATTCCTGACCATTCTGAATGTAATGTGCGTCAGCCAGAAGCATACTTCCATAATGACAAATGTTAAACCTAATATACAACACATAAATATTTTCGTGTCACGCTTGATATGAAAACAAAACACAAGAACATTACCTCCTTAGGGGTCGATGTAGATAAATATATTGCCCCAATTATGTTCAAATAATTCGGCCAAATCTTATCAAGTTTGAAAGGTCACATATCTGACCCTGGCAGCGTTCTGGTGCAAATTACGTTCTGATCGAAGTAATCACGCAAACTTGCGGAAGGAAGTGGACGGCGAACAGAGAGGGAGCGAGTGGTCTTATCGCGAGACATGCCGGTTTTACGACTTGACTTGGAAAGCAGCGGAAGGAGAATCTTCCTGTGGTAGCGTTACATGAAACAAGATTTCGTAACTCTTATATAATTACTCTCTTCTACGATTGTTGTTCTCTGTTATTGTGTTTCTTCTTCTAAGACTGAAATACTGTCAAAAATTTGTAATGTGTTAAAATTTCGATGACCATCGTTAACCGTTTTCCGAAAAACAAACTCTGTATTTTTTAAAAGGGGATAAGTCACTATTATTACCATTTTCATATTTCGCGCCGTTTAGAATCTATGTAAGATAGACGCATCGTTTGGTTGTAAAAGAGCATCAAGTAATGTATTACTTCTCTTGTACAGGGACATCATTTTATTTTTAGTAACATTTCTAATATTAACCTGGCTATACCTTTGGATTAACGGTTGGCAACCGGAAACACCGTTTGCTACCCCCTTCCACGACTGGAATTCGATGATACTGCGTAAAATACAAAAATATCACTTTACTAGGTATAATAATAATAATAATAATAATAATAATAATAATAATAATAATAATAATAATAATAATAATAATAATAATATTTATTTTAGCTGGCGGAGTTAAGGCCGTAAGGCCTTCTCTTCCACTCAACCAGCAAAAGAGTATATACATATGCATGAACTTACAAAGAATTCAACAATTTGATTTAGATGAGAGTTACATGTATACAAGAGTTATTTACGAATTAAACAACAAAATACTATTAACTATTAATTAAACACTGAAATACAAACTGTGTAGCAGAATAGAATGCTAATATATTTCAAATAGTATTAGATAATAGAAAGAGATTATTATGAGACGATTTTCAAAATACAGCACTATCAGGATGATGTCTAAAGAAAGAAGTAACAGTGTAGTCTGTGATAGTTTAAATCAGTAAAGATATAGGAGGTAAGGAAAGTAGTTCATCCAAATACGTAAACTAGGAAATATTGGGATTTTCAGTTAGTTAATTTTCATTAGGTTTTTGTTTAATCAAAGTACAGTACAGTATTAACAATGAGTGTTTTTACTCACGAACTGAGCTGTCCATGCGGACGTATTCATTATGCAGTGTATATTATACTGTCTACAACATATTAGCATACAATACAGAGAATGAAGTTAAATTGAAACATAATCATAATATGGATATTGAAACACATTTTTGAAAATGGTGGCCATTTATTTCGATACAGGCTTTAGTTATTTTGTGCATATTATCGCACTGAAGACTACCGTACCTAATTTCAATCACCAGTTTCGTCCTTCGTACTTAGTAACTCATGTCGAACATGCTATCTACTGTCCGTCCAAGTGGTTTTGTCGCAGGGTCGTAGAAAGGGGGGACATCACGTGACAGTTAATTACTTAACGAGGACATTTTATTTAAGTATTTTAAACAGTTGTATAATATTACGTAGACGTCCAATTCCTAACAGAAATTAATGTTCTCAGAAAAGAGCTAAGACAGCCCAGCCACTAGCATTTACAGAGTGGCCAGCAGAAGCGTGTGGGGGAAGCCGGGATGCGACGTAGGCAAACGGACGACAGTACCTGTGGAAAAAAATAAGATTCAATATTGAAAGATCTTTCGTCACTAGAAAACGCGAACATATTTCTGGAACGTACTATACTCACTAACTCAGTACTGCTTACTATGACCGCATACGCGGCCTTGCTTCTGTGTGGAGAACGGTTGGAAGTTTGCTAGTAGAGGGGATGGGAGTGAAGTACATTAAAAAAATTCAGGTACAATAAAAATTGAAGTAAAAATAAAATGATGTCCCTGTACAAATCCTTGAAGGTACACAGGTACACATATTGTTCATTTTTGCTTTACAATCACATAATTTTATTAGAACCTAGCCGTACCCGTGCGCTCCGCTGCACTTGTTAGAACTAAATATAAAGTAATTACATAATTGAAATAGGACGTTTGATCCAGGGAACAACTTTTACAACAGCGCAAGATAATCTGCTTCGCTCATTACCCAATTTTTTGCATTGCATTTATTGCATATATATTTTATGTATTTTAACATGATTTAATTGAGGATAGTTAAAATTTTAATTATAAAATAATGGATTGCTAAGCTAACGTACTATTACTGCTTACTAAATCAATACACTCTCATTGTTCGTTAATTCTCTGAAATTAAAATGAGTGTACATAAATATTATTTTAAGAAATACAGAAAACGAATGTACAAAATAGCCTATCTAATTTTCTGTGCATAAGAAGCTATTTTAATCTTACCTGTCCTCGATTTACTCAGACGTTACTGTAATAACATTATAGCATTATGTACAGCTGTCAAAAGAAAAAGTGGCCGCTCTCCTGGAACAAAGTTCCCTTCGGGTATTTTCGCTACAATTCGGAGACAGGCGATGTTACATGTTGTTGACCACGTTGCCTGATATCTACAGTTATAATTGAAGTATACTGTGTTATTCGATAGCATAATGGTAGCGTTCAGGCCTCTTATTCATGAGGTCCTGCGTTCGACTACCAGCTCGTGCTTTTTATGTCCTTTTTTGTTCTGTTTTTCAGAGAGACAAACTAGACATAATGGCTCCTTTCTCTTTTATGATTATTTTAGTAATTAACATCAGGTTCATTAATATATTATGCCATGACTTTATCATTATCATTATGATATTGTGGCTGCAAATGGAAAGAAAAAAGATTTTATTCTCAATAAAGTATCTTTCGTGGCATAAACATAACAAATTTACTGGCGTCGGCCTTAAAATATTCAAAAAATTAAGCGTTCAAAAAACAAAACAAAAAGTCACAATTCAATATTTAGTCTATCTTCCTCTTATCTCGATCACCTTGCAGTCGAGTGGGCATGGAATTGACTAGTCTTTGCAAATAGCGACTGTTCTTAGACACGATATTCCAGGCATTCTGAACATACACACATAAATGTTCTGTCCATGGGCAGGTCTTTCATTGCAAACCCAGCAAACCCAGCAATCTCCAATCTTTCCTTTTTTCTGCCTTCCTCTTAGTCTCCGCATATGATCCACTTATCCTAATGTCGTCTATTAATCTTTTCAACCAGAGACCCAACCAATTCCTTTTTCTCTTTCTAATCAGTTTCAGCATCATTCTTTCTTCTCTCACTTTTTCAAACACAATTTTATTTCTTATTCTGTCTGTCCACTTTACACGCACCGTTCTTCTCCACATCCACATTTCAAATGCTTCAATTCGTTTTTCTTCATTTCGTCGTAATGTCCATGTTCCTTCCCCATACAATGCCACACTCCACACAAAGCACTTCACTAGTCTCTTCCTTAGTTCTTTTTCCAGAGGTCCGCAGAAGATCCTTCTTCTTCTTCTATTAAAAGCTTCCTTTGTTCATGTTTGCAGTTTTCTTGGGAAGGATAGGCCTAAATGCGGTAACATCCCGTTGCTTTCCGCACACCACTATCTCTTTCGCATCTTATTAAATTTCAGGGGGCCCAAGCGTGGAGATGAGGAGAGTGGATTTGACTAATTGGGCCCTCCGGACTTCACCGAAGATCATGGCAAGGGTTAAATATTAATTCTATCAGGATGTTTGACCCGGTCAGAGACCGGGAAATCTCAATTAGCCTTTGCCCCCCGCATCCTGGACTAGCTTCTACGAATCATCAGAAAATCTTAGAGTGTGATTGGGCCAATTTTTCCGAAAATGTTTCCACACTTTTTCTCTCGTAGCTCAGCGGACGAACGTCGGAATTTAGATGTCAACGTCTCAGGTTCAATTCCTCGTTACTCCTTTTCATTTTATTGTGGTTCAAGATAGTATAATGTAATAATACAAAAAGAAACACTAATACCAGTATTATGCAACTGGATTTTTCCAAACCCAATATTAAATTTATGTTATTTATATCGCTAAAGAACGATTACAATATAAATAACTTGAATATTATTTATACAGTATCACTAAAGAACGATAACAGAATATAAATGATAAATATCGGTTTGTTTAATTAATATATATCGAAAGAACAATAACAATATAAATAACTTGAATATTGTTTTATAATGCTAATGAAGGAAAACAATATAAATGATAACTTGAATATTATTTAAATCGCTAAAGAACGATAACCATAATCTGAACACACGCTCTCGTCATGAAACAATACTAACAATACCATCCCATCGCACCTCCTCATACTCATCTTCTTTCACAATAGCCCTGCCAAGACTCTGAATTCGTACCTGCTAGCATCAGGGACTGTCGAAATAAAATTGAATTCAAACGAAAACTTACTAGGCTCTTGGTCAGTAATTGATTACTTGTAAATAGTTTCTTTACTCTATCACAAAATATTTCAATATTCAGTAATTTCATAACTATACAATTTTGTTATTCTAGATTTAATTTGTAATTCAGTAAATATAAAATATTCTTTGTTTCTCTATGATAAATTATCTAGATTTAATTATTCAGGTAATCTTTTCGTACTTTGATTTTATTGTAATTGTAAATTTAATACTAATTGTAATATTATTTGTAATTGTAAATTTAATACTAACCTAATTGTAATTTTATTGTTGATATTGTAGTTGGAATCTCCTGGTAGAGGGGCAGAGAAGGCCTGATGGCCTTATCTCTACCAGGTTAAATATATAAATACTACTACTACTAATAACAATATAAAAAACGTGAATATTATTCATATCGGAATTTCACAGATTTATTACAGATGTATTTAAGAAATTGTAGAAGAATAGTAATTAGTAACAGTGTCCTATTTATTCTTCTTGGAGCCAAATTTGTAACTTTTAAAAGTGTGGTTACTATGTTGAAGTGTATGTGTTGTAACGGATGCTTGATTTGTTATGTATGTGAGTCAGTTATGGGATGCTTGATGTCGTCGCAATGTCGTAATTATAGTTTGATTGTGTCTGTGTGACTATTGTGTATTAATTTATGATTTATGGTCCGGAAAGCTGCATATTTGTGTTATAGAAGTGTTACGTATGTGTGTTGTTAATGGTTTTGTATGTTTCAAATTGATACCTGGTATTTGTTTTGCAATCGCAATGCCTAATTTACGGATTGTTTATGTTTTGTTTACATCGCGTAAGCTAATTTAATTTTCTTTTCCATTTTTTCTCTTTATGCTTATCTTTTTTGTGTATAAAACTATAGCCCTAACATACATATGTAAAATAGGGCTAACCCCATTGGAGATACAATAATAATTATTATTCATATCGTTATAATACGATAACAGAATACAAATGATGACCTGAATTTTATTCATATCTCTAAAGAACGATAACAAAATATAAATAACGTGATATCCATAAAGAACGATAACTGGATATAAATAATAATTTGAATGTCATTTACATCGCTAAAGAACGATTAAAAAATAAAATGAAATCTTGAAGAAGGCCCGAACCCACGACCTTTGAATCACTAAACAAGCACTCTACCGCTGTTCTACGAGGCGCAGATATGGAACACTTTCATAGTTCCGGAACTGCTTTTACAAGCACATGCATCGTATAACATCGCCGCGACCCGAAGTGGACTTTGAAAATATTCGCTGTTCACGAGTGCGGCCATTTTTTTTGACAGCTGTACATCTAGAGAAACTACACTTTCCAATTGTCAAATAATAATTAATTATACAAATCGCTTAATTTAGCTTCTGATATTACTTCATATAAACACAGAAACATTCTCTGTAGGCTTTCGATTGTTGATGACCAAGGCCCCTGTTTCGATTGTTGTTGTCCAAGGCCCCTTATAGACGTAGTCATTTGTTCTTAATTCATTGCACCGTCTTAGATGGCGTTATTTTAATTTTAAAACTCATTTATCTCATTAAATATCAGTCCTATCAAACTTTTGTAAAGAATAAAAATTATCGGAAATCCGTTTTAAAGAAACTTTTGTTATGTAACATTTTTCACAAAAATCAATAATAAGCGAGATATTTCGATTTATTTAATTCAGGTCTCCTTATAACCCCCCTTTTAAATGAAGTATTTTGAATGCCATATAGCCTAAAATCTAAGTTACAACGAACTTAATTTATATTCCAATTTTCATATAAATCGGTTCAGGCATTATCGCGTGAAAAGGTAACAAACATACAGACAAACATACAAACAAAAATTTCAAAAATGCGATTTTCGGTTTCAGGGTGGTTAATTATATATCTTAGGACCAATTATTTTTGGAAAATCGAAAATTACCAGAAAAATTTCTGCTAAAGATTTATTATTAGTATAGATGTCTATTCTATTCGGTACAAGTACTTTCATAGAACACTGTTCATTATTTTTTTCTTCTACAAAACTCTTGGAACTACACTCACTATCCAACACCTTGACAAATAAGTGCAAAATTCCAAATGCGTCATGGCTGCATTAAGTGTTAAAGCCGCATGAGTCCGGGACTGATGTGGTTTTGAAAGAACTCAATATTTTAAGTGTTTATACAGAGTGTTTCAAAAATATGGGGCATAATTTCAGGTATGTATTTCCCACATGTAGACAATCAAATTGTTAATTACAACATGTGTCCGGAAATGCTTTATTTCCGAGTTATGGCCTTCACAACATTGAAATTCACCGGAACCATCCCTCATGTTTTAGAAGACACTCCACTGATCAATCGTCAACACATTCACTTCTTGCATGATGGCGCTCCTGCACACTTCAGTCGTACGGCTCGCCGGTACTTGGATCGAAGGTTTCCTGATCGATGGATAGGTAGAGGTGGCCCAATTGCTTGGCCTCCACGCTCACCTGATCTGAACCCTCTCGATTTTTACTTGTGGGGCCATTTAAAATCATTGGTTTATTCGTCTCCGGTGCCTGATTTGGAATCCCTTCGGAATCGAATTGTGGCATGTTCTGAGGACATACGCAATACTCCTGGAGTTTGGGATCGTGTTCGCAGGTCAATGAGACATCGATGTGAGGTCTGTATTCAAGCAGGAGGTGGACATTTTGAACATCTTCTGTAATGACAACGACCTGCGGAAAGAAAAACGTTCCGGTGAATTTCAATGTTGTGAAGGCCATAACTCGGAAATGAAGCATTTCCGGACACATGTTGTAATGAACTATTTTGATTGTCTACATGTGGGAAATACATACCTGAAATTATGCCTCGTATTTTTGAAACACCCTGTAGAATGCTTAGTAATGATCGGACTCATGTTGTTTTGACTGGAAATGATGTGTCTACCTATAGTACCGGTAACTCATTATCGTAAAAGTATGGACTCATATGGTTTTACAAATGAACTATTCAATTTACCTCTCAGGAGCTGTACATACGTGATTCTCACTAAATATTAAGAACTGAGTTACGGCGGAGGTCGTTTAATAATTGGTGTCGTCTTCCACAAAAAGGTAAAGTAAAGGAGTGGTGACTTACAGTGAAGATCCAAAAAAAAAACTCTTTGATTAGTAACAGAGAAGAGGGATATCGTCCTCAGAGTGGACCAATGCCATGAAGATGTCCACGAACATTGCAGCAGTACGATCTGTGCCAGGTAGTTCCTTCCAAGATCAAAACTGTCGTCATCCAGGATGCAACGAAGTAGAAACCCTTGGGCATGTTTTGGGTTATTGCCCTAAAGGAGAATTACTGAGGAACAATCGCCACCATAAAATGAGAAGCTCCATCGCAACCACTCTTCGGAAGGCAAATTGGGAGCTTTACGAAGAAGTGCACTGCTTGGCTGAGAATGGGTCAACGAGAAGAGCAGACAATATAGCCATCGATTGCCGGAATCAAAGATGCCACAAGCCAATAACGATGAAAAGAAATCTATTTACAACCCATGCATTCCTCACTTCTCGTGACCAGAATATTGTACGAAATGGAACTATAAAAACTGGAGATTTATCCTTCGAACAAGTGGAAAAATTCAGATTTCTTGGAGCAACAGTAACAAAAATATAAATGACACTCGGGAGGAAATTAAATAAAGAATAAATATGGGAAATGCCTGTCATTATTCGGTTGAGAAGCTTTTGTCATCTAGTCTGCTGTCAAAAAATCTGAAAGTTAGAATTTATAAAACAGTTATATTACCGGTTGTTTTGTATGGTTGTGAAACCTGCACTCTCACTTTGAGAGAGGAACAGAGATTAAGGGTGTTTGAGAAGAAGGTTCTTAGGAAAATATTTTGGGCTAAGAGGGATGAAGTTACAGGAGAATGGAGAAAGTTACACAACGCAGAGCTGCACGCATTGTATTCTTCACCTGACATAATTAGGAACATTAATTCCAGACGTTTGAGATGGGCAGGGCATGTGGCACGTATGGGCGAATCCAGAAATGCATATAGAGTGTTAGTTGGGAGGCCGGCGGGAAAAAGACCTTTGGGGAGGCCGAGACGTAGATGGGAGGATAATATTAAAATGGATTTGAGGGAGGTGGGGTATGATGGTAGAGACTGGATTAATCTTGCTCAGGATAGGGACCAATGGCGGGCTTATGTGAGGGCGGCAATGAACCTCCGGGTTCCTTAAAAGCCAGTAAGTAAGTAAGTATTCCTCACTTCAGTGAGAGATACAAAATGAATATTAATACATGGGAAATGAAAGGAATTCTTTTTGGCGCTAGGGGAACTTCATTTAAGTTAACCAAAACCAATCTCCTTTCTCTTAAATTTTTTTATGAGAACAATAACAAAATCTGTCTAATGGTATTGAGAGATTCATGATCCATTTTATACAAACACTTGTATAATACTACGTAATATATTTTTACTTCATTTCATTACTCTTCAATGTATTTTCATCTCATGTTTCTCCGAAATCAAATTGTACTTTATTTTTAAATTTATCATTGTTCCGTATTGTCTCCGCAATCATATTGTATTTTTAATTTAACCTCTGCTTCGTATTCTGGATCCTAGTGGTCAGCCGTTGATGTCGGCCAGATGTCCCATATTCTGGAATTTGTGTTGACTGAATTGGAATTTTCAAAATATATCGGATTAATTAATACTTTTAATTATTTACTATTTATTTGTTTCATATATTCTGCGGGGTGTTAAAGGAGTTTGGGCTTCAAAACGAAGAAATTCATATCAAAGTTAGGGTGATAAAATACTGGTTCGATTTGCTACAAAGTTCAACAAAGAAAGGGCTGTGAAAAGGGGTGGGTTTATAAACTGCAGGGAGGGCTGCATCATATAGGAATGGGATGGGTGTGGGAGAAAGGAGAGAATAACAGGAGGAATGTACGGCGTAATGTGAAGATGTGTTTAATTGATATCGAGAGGCAAGAGATTGAGCTCCAATGTTCGGAAAAGTCCTCACTACATCTACAATCAGATCTCATGCTTAACTGGGGGAGGTGTGACTACATAAATTCTTGTAACAAAGAGAGTAGAGCAGGTTTAGCGTGGCTAAGATTGGGGGCATGGAAGGGTAGTAAAATTGTCAACGAAGAAGAGGAGCGTCTTTGTCCGCTTTGCAAAGAAAAGGATTCCTATAGGCATATTTTATTACTGTGTGTCGAATTCGAACATGTACGGAGAAAATATTTACCACCCTCGATGCTAAGTCAGAGTAGGAGTTCGCTTGCATGTTTCGACCTCATGGGGAATAGAGAATGGGAACAAAAGATTGGATTGTTCCTCTTGAAGACGAGAAAGATTAGAGCTGCAGCTGCCGAAATCTGCGACGCGAACTGAGGAAGGGATAATAGTATACACCCAACTGTACACTTTTATATAATGTGTTTTATTGTGCCATTTCCATTTCTAATATGTGTGTTATTTTAGAGAGTATTTAGATATAATAATAGGTAGGGGGAACCTACAAAGGACGACATGTTTGGGTACAAAAAGCACGTACGGTCAGAAGACCCATGCATTGGAATTTATAGAAAATTATGATAATATAAAAATTTGTATATATAATATTACTCAATAAAACCATCCATCATCCATCCATCCACCACCCCACCCACCCACCCACATCTACCCACCCATCTATCTACAGTAACTCTATCTACAGTAACTATCTATCTACAGTAACTATCTATCTACAGTAACTATCTATCTACAGTAACTATCTATCTACAGTATCTATCTATCTATCAGTATCTATCTATCTATCTATCTATCTATCTATCTATCTATCTATCTATCTATCTATCTATCTATCTATCTATCTATCTATCTATCTATCTATCTATCTATCTATCTATCTATCTATCTATCTATCTATCTATCTATCTATCTATCTATCTATCTATCTATCTATCTATCTATCTATCTATCTATCTATCTATCTATCTATCTATCTATCTATCTATCTATCTATCTATCTATCTATCTATCTATCTATCTATCTATCTATCTATCTATCTATCTATCTATCTATCTATCTATCTATCTATCTATCTATCTATCTATCTATCTATCTATCTATCTATCTATCTATCTATCTATCTATCTATCTATCTATCTATCTATCTATCTATCTATCTATCTATCTATCTATCTATCTATCTATCTATCTATCTATCTATCTATCTATCTATCTATCTATCTATCTATCTATCTATCTATCTATCTATCTATCTATCTATCTATCTATCTATCTATCTATCTATCTATCTATCTATCTATCTATCTATCCATCTATCTATCCAGCTATCTATCCAGCTATCTATCTATCTATCTGTCTGTCTGTCTGTCTGTCTGTCTGTCTGTCTGTCTGTCTGTCTGTCTGTCTGTCTGTCTGTCTGTCTATCTATCTATCTATCTATCTATCTATCTATCTATCTATCTATCTATCTATCTATCTATCTATCTATCTATCTATCTATCTACTTCATTAAATTATTATTAGATAGGATGCAAAAAATGGTCAATTATAAAGGTTTGTTCAACCTCTCTATTGAAATTGAGTTGTTTTGGCTTGATTAGTAGACCGAGCGCAGAAAAAATTGAGGTAGTGGGATGCTAATTGTGAGTACGTCAGAACACCGTCGAAGACCGCGCCTTTGACAGCAGAACTCATTCCTAAAATGAGACAAAGCCCGCCCTGGTCATTACCTCCAGCACACGGAGGAATGGAGAGTGCGCAGGAACCTGGTGCGTGACATATTTTGTCAATTAGCTGGACAGCTAGTCAGCCGATTATATGGTGGAAACTTAGATGCTCAGTTCCATAGTTGGGTCGTCAGTTAGCGGAATAATCAGTTGGGAGGTAATTGGAGAGACAGTTGTGCAGTTCTTGTTAGTGGATGGTTACTTGTATTTGTAACGTTGGTCGTTTGGGTAGACCACAGTCGGTCATTTCCTTAGGTGGCCATTTTGGTGGCTTCATGGTGGGTCGTAGGCCTATAGGTGCTTTGTCCAATGTAAATAGGTACAATTTCCCGTGTAGTATCCACAGGATGTATTTAAAAGGACCTATGGATCAAATTCTCCTCATTACAAAACTACAAATATTCATATTTTATTATTCATACTTACTTATGCCTTTTAAGAACCCGCAGGTTCATTACCGTCCTCACATAAGCCCGCCATAGGTCCCTATCTGCTGAGCTAGATTTTATGAAGCAAGCTTTATTTGCTGAAATAAGAAAGTGGTTTTCAATTAATGGATTTATTGTTAATGATGAAAAAACTCATGTGTTAACTCTAAGTTTGAAACAAACCCAAAATAATGTGATAAATGAATCTGTAAAGATGCTGGGTATGTATTTGGATCCTAAACTAAGGTGGAACAACCATGTCAGTTATGTATGTAAAAGAATTTCTAGAGTAATTTATCTCTTGAGAAGTATCATGTACAAGATTCCCAAACATTATTTAAAACAAGTTTACTATGCACTATTTGAAAGTGTTATTATATATGGATTACTTTTATATGGAAATAATTCTGACCTTCCAAACATTCTGTTACTGCACAAAAAGGCAGTTCGTATTTTAACAATGTCACCACCCAGACTATCATGTAGATCTCTTTTCAAAAATGAAAAGATTACGACAGTCTATAATCTATACAGTTTTGAACTTTTAATGTATGTAAACAAGAATATTACTAATTATACAAGTATAGTAGATCTGCAGAAACCAGAAATAATGATCATTTAAACGTACCACATGTCAGGTTGCAAAAAACACAATCAAGCTATGTAATTACTGCATTAAAAGTATATAACAAGATACAAACAAATATAAAGGCACTTAATGAAACACAATTTAAATTTCAGATTAAGAGATGGCTACAAAATAATCCCTTTTATAATGTGAATGAATTTTTTGAAAATGATGTAGAATTTTAGTTAAATTTTATTATTTTTTACTATTTTAATATTTTAAATATTGACATATTGTTTTTATATTATCACATTGACGAGGCCTCTTGTATTCTTGTACCTTCAGGCAAATAAAGAATATTAATATGCATATGAATATCCTGACCAAGATTAATCCAGTCTCTACGATCATATCCCATCACCTTCAAATCAATTTTAATATTATCCTTCCATCTACGTCTTCGCCTCCACAAAGGTATTTATCCCTCCGGCCTCCCAACTAACTCTCTATATGCATTTCTGGTTTCGCTCATACGTGCTACATGATCTGCCCATCTCAAACGTCTTGATTTAATGTTCCTAATTATGTCAGATAAACAATAGAACCCGTGCAGTTCTGTGTTGTGTAACTTTCTCCATTCTCCTTTAACTTCATCCATCTTAATCCCTAATATTTTCCTAAGCACCTTATTCTCAAACACCCTTAACCTATTATCATAATACACTGATCTCTTAAATTTATAGAGCATATTGGAAATTCGGTCAATGGATTTCCCAAAACACGCTATGGAATGTTTCATATAAAACAATTTATATTTCCAAAAGGAAGCAAATACGAGTAAATTTGTATAAAAATGTTTTGGTTTGAAAATATGAAAGAATATCCATCTAAAATTAATGGCATTACTTACGAGTCAGTCTGTATAACTGAAGTCACATAGCATAGCATCGTTCAGAGTACAAACTGTACACACATAAATAAATACATACATATATTTCAATGTTTATCACTGTCATTATTACCGGATGAATTCACTCACAGAATTAGGTATGCTGCAAATGTATACTTTAGGGCTTAGGCAATATTATAAAATCGAATTTGAAGCATCACAATACCTTCTTCGTATAATTTGTGTAATTAAATGTTAAATTTGATCTAAAATCCAGATAAGTAAATGCTCAATTGAAGTCCTGAGAATGATAAGTGAATTTATTTCATTTATTTGATACTATACTCTTGAGCTACATTAGGCATTGCAGCTCGAAAGAGCAGTTCAGATCAGTTATACAAATATATCACAAAATTAA